>OX101785.1:28206948-28318786 GCA_944452715.1 Ophion slaviceki | reverse complement strand
AGTTTTTTGGCCCCACAAATAGTCAAAATTGAAAATAAAGTTTTTGGGATTCTAGATACGCTCGCATTTTCAAATTTTTTTTCTTTTTTTGTAACGTTCAATATATGGATTGTACTCAATTCCAGGGTTCGTAAAAATCCGATATTTATTATAAATATTGAAAATATCCGATATTTTCATATATATCCGTTTTTTGTATTTGTTCGATATTTTTTATGTTTATAAAAAAAACCCCTATTTTTTGCTGTTTTTTTACAATGTGTTGCGAATTAAAAAACGTGGATGTGAAATTAAACCCCAATTCTGAATATTTTAATATTTATTTTTTTCCGATAATCAGTCTTACACACTTTAAAAATCAAGTTTTTCCAATTAAAAAGTAAATAAGGTCCGTTTCTCTTCTCACCTAATAAATCAACAGTTAAAATAAAAGTTCCTATTGAACTCACATTTATGAGCTCTAACATATTTAATGTCGATTATTAAACATTTTGTTTTCTAAATCAACAGACACTACAACGAAACACAAATATCAACCTACGAATCTGATATTGATTGAGTAGCCAGTTGAGAAATCAAATACTTCTTAACTTAAATCTACAACAGGCCAACTGTCATCGAAATCTCAGTCTGTTGTAAACAATGTAACTTTACAATCGTTACGCGCACCTACACATTAGAGCCTAGCCAACTAAGTCTCAATTTAACATCATATTATTATCATAATTCATGGCGCAACCAACATCTTTACTTGTCTAAAACCGTTGTTATTGCACAAATGAGAACATTGAGCACAATGGAAGAAACGCAGCTGGTCGAAAGACAACGGTATTCTTTAAAATTTCGGCAATTACAAAAAATTTTGGGAGCCTTTTTAAGCCTATTGGTAATAAATACCAAAGACAAATGCATAGATAAGTCGTCATAATTTGGTATCCTAAAGTCGAGTCAACGCAGCACCGTGTATAGTTGAATGAAGATAAAGTTATTTTTATTTAAAAATGCGCATTTTTGTTGTATTTTAGGATAAATATCAATGATATATAGGGGAGACCGGGGCAAAATGGTATAGCGGGGCATAATGGGACCGGGGCAAAATGGGACCGGGGCAAAACGGGTTTGGGGCAAAATGGAATGGTGAAAATCAACACTGCTGGAAAATACGTCATTGGGGCAAAACGGGACTGGGGCAAAATGGGCCGGAGAAAATCAGGCTCCTCAGAAAGAGGCGGTTGGGGCAAAACGGGATCGGGGCAAAATGGGACAGTGGAATAATTCGATGCAGAAACGAAAGAAATGCAGGGGTAAAAAACGAGGGGTAATAAATGAGTGAAAACAGGTTTTATTGAATGTTACACGATATTTGGGTCACACTCTACTTACGATACTATAATTTAACGGTGGCAATGTTTAATTTTTATTGCTTGTTTAACTAAGCTAATTTTTATCGGCACAATTGTCGCAAACGTACTCGATTAAGTTATCGTCAGCATGGGCACTTGAATAGTGGGCCCATTTCTCGCATGAATTACAACGAATCCAGGACTCCTTGGATTTCGAATATAAGCCCCCGCAGAAAAGGCATGATGCGTCATCGTCGGTTGTTATCGACGCCGCTGGATTTTTCTCACGAAGTTCTCTGTAGTACGGAGAATTCGTAAGAATGCCACTTGTACCTTTTCTTGATGTCTCCTTACGTTTTGATTTTTTGCCTGCCGATATCGGAAGCAGCTGGGATGGTGATATTTCGAAGGGCTGAGTCTTCGAAGAGCTCGCTACGTTTTTTTTTACGGGAGACTTTAATTTTTTGCGGTGAATCGACGACTGTTTCAGAAGTGGTTCGCATTTTCCTTCTCGGATTTCCATTTGTTTTTTCTTCCATCGTGGAGCATATAATATCGTGATCTTCTTCTGATTCGAAATCATCGAGAGGTCCAGTGTATACGTGTCCTCGTTTTCTCATGAACGAATCACTGTCGGATCCACTATCAAACGATACACCTGATAACACCATATGTTCGGCAGCGTCGATTCCGTTTACGTCTATGGATACACTGTTTGAACACTCAGCTTGAGGACTCGTAATTCGATTGAAATTATATACGACAGAGCACCTTGTTTCGTCGATTGACATTTGGCTCAAAACCTGACTCAAACTGTCGGAACTTTCGTCAAGGAGATTTTTTGTGGACGAAATGTTTTGAAGAGATTCGATAGAAGTGATTCCCGGTCTGTTGGAAGTGATTTCCTGGTTTTGCTGGTTGCTTGCGGAGCATCCCGGATTTGAATTCGCCGGAAGATTTTCGCCCACGGTGGTCGAGGGTTCTGCGTTCACGTTGGACGACGAAAGCGTATTTGCGTGTGCCGCCGCGAAGTCACGATCCGTGAAAACGTCTCTGTTAAAAGGCCATATGCCAGTTTTTTTGAACCCGTTAACTGCGTTTGATAGCGATGCTGCTTGCATAAACGCCTCACCGAACAGCTCGGCAATTGGCGACTGGGTAATAACACACCCACCGTTATTGCGTAGCCACTTCTTAACGGCAGCCGAATAGTAAATAGAGATTGGTCTCATCAAGGTCTCATCGGGTCAATTTTGCCCCGATTCCATTTTGCCCCAATTTGATATTCCACTCCTCTCTATCCCATTTTGCCCCTGATCCCATTTTGCCCCAAATCAAGCACCAAGAAACTTCATTTTTTGCTATCCCATTATGCCCCGATCCCATTATGCCCCAGTGCCGTTTTGCCCCGGTACCTTTTTGTTGTATTTTAGGATAAATATTAATGATATATATAATTTATTATAATTTATTAATTTATTATAATGATATATATTCAAAATAAATATCAACAAATAAATTCACATCAATGGATATGTATCGTGATATATATCGGATATATATCAGATATATATCACTTGATATACGTCATGCGAACCCTGCTCAATTCTAAATGATAGTTCGGCAATGTACCCGCAAAGTGTAATTTCCATAGGCATTTTCTCCCTCTCTCCATCTCTTTTTTTTGCCGATCACGTCGATCGCGGATAACTCGGTTATTGACCATTCACCGCATTGCTCTTTAATCGGATCACAAAACTCTACGTTATTAGACGTAATATATAATATAATTTGTGGAACTGAAATATTATTATTTCCTTCTCGCGCAGTGTTTATGCAGCGGGCGCAGCCACAGCCCGCGTCGTCAGCTTGCACATGCGCAAACGCGTTCTCCGTGACGTTGATCTCTACAGTACTACAGTAGTAACGGCGCTTTGATTCACCTTTTCTCTCCTTGTTCTGCGCGTACGCGCGCGTACTTCTCTCACACATACAACGCCCCGACAAGACCTACGTCAATGATGTACTTACCACTCCGTAATACTCGTCCCCGCAGATGTGACTCTCCCCCAGCTCCGTATCTTTGATACCACCAATTTTTAACCAACCCTTCGATATGATTGATTTCTTCTCGGCGGAGAACGCTCGTCCATCTTTTGCATCTTTCGTCGCCTCTGCAGCTTGGATGCCTTCCATATTGTGTTCAATCAATTCACGAGCGATCAGCTGATCTTTTTTTTTGCGTGTACAATTCGAATTCTCGCAACTTGCAGCCGTGATTTTTGCAGCTTTTCTCAAAGTTGAAACGTAATATTGGGAAATTTACCTTTAAGGGAGGGAAGTCGCTTTAGACGCCCGAAAATGAGTCGTTTTTCATGAATTTTTTTAAAGGTGATAAAATAATCGCATCATTTTAAAATTTTCACATTAACTTGTTGCAACTTTCAACTCTTGCATTTTTTTTATATTTTAAATAAAACAAAATGGCGGCGTTATAGGGTATACCTATAGGCGTCTTTTGAAAAACTGCTATTGTTTTAGCTCAAAAAGTTATTGATCGATCTGGCTGAAATTTTCGGGGGTTTCTCACTATAACATTATTGGAAGGATATACCTATAGTTTTGAGGTTATCGCGTAAATAAATTACTCTTTTGGGGTAAAAATTGTCGAGAAAATGGTCACGAATATGAAAATTTTATTACCAAGCATGCTTGATTTTTAAATTTAAATTTTTTAAAATATGTTTATAGGTACATACTTCCAATAATGTTATAGTGCGAAACGTCCCGAAATTTCAGCCAGATCGATGAATAACTATTTGAGCTATAGCATGAGCAGTTTTTCAAAAGACGCCGAAAAGAATACCTCGTAACACCGCCATTTGGTTTTGTTCAAAAAAGAAACAAATGTAACACTTGAAAGTTGTAATAAGATAATGTCAAAAATTAAAAATGATGCAATTATTTTATCACCTTAAAAAAAATGAAAAATTACTTATTTACGAGCGTCTAAAAGCGGGATATGCATTTAGACGAGAAAAAAAAGAAATTTTCAGGGATTTATTTAAACTAAGAAATAATGATTCTATTAGGAGTACAACTTTGCAGTGACCGTTTTACTTAGAGAGCCACTGCGGCCGAAGTAGTGGCCCTAGCTCAATAAAAAAAAGTGGCATTTTAAACTAGAGGCTCTGCCAATGTAAACAATTTAAAAAAGCTAACGGATACGTGTATGCATTATAAAGTTATAGGCACTCAAACATGGCAACCTACGAACCGAATTCTCAGCATTTGCGGGAGGTTATGATTTACTTCTTCAACATCAAGAAATCTGCGGCTGAGGCCCACCGTTTGCTTGTAGATGCTTACGGGGAGGATTCTATTAGTGAGAAAACGTGTCGGCGGTGGTTTCAACGCTTCAAAAGTGGAGGTTTTGAGGTCGAGAACAAGCATGGTGGCGGAAGGCAGAAAGTTTTTGAAGACGCAGAATTGGAGACCTTGCTGGACCAGGATTCGTGCCAAACTCAAGAGGAACTCGCCGAGACGTTAGGAGTAACCCAGCAAGCAGTTTCAAAACGTCTCCGGGATATGGGTATGATCCAAAAGCAAGGAAACTGGGTCCCGCATGAGTTGAAGCCGAGATGAGTGATACTGCAGCATGACAATGCCCGACCCCATGTTGCAAATGTCGTGAAAAAGTACTTGGAAACGCTGAAATGGGAGGTTTTATCCCACCCGCCGTACTCTCCAGACATTGCCCCTTCCGACTATCACTTGTTCCGGTCAATGGCACACGATTTGGCTGACCAGCACTTCGGTACTTACGAAGAAGTCAAAAATTGGGTCGATTCCTGAATTGCCTCCAAGGACCAAGACTTTTATCGACGCGGGATTCGAATGCTACCTGAAAGATGGGCCGAGGTCGTAGCCAGCGACGGGCAGTACTTTGATTAAAAAATATGTAGCCACTTTTTTATAATAAAGCCTTAAACTTTTGAAAAAAGCGGTCACTGCAAAGTTGTACTCCTTATACATTTATCGAACTATAGGTATACTTTAATAGTATATTCAATTAAGTATACAATACAATTTTTTCAAATTTATTTATTATCAAAATGGCGGAGCTGTGGCAGAGTGTTGCAGTCTGGCTTCCTGTAGACTTTGATTTGCAAAAAAATTAAAAAATTTGTTCAGTTAGAACATGTATAGTTTCTATTTGACAGCAATTAAAATTAAGTGAATGCAAATTTCAGAGAATGGCACGCATTTACAAAAATATCAACGTTTCACGAAAAAATTTCCGTACAATTTGGATTAAAGAAGTAGTTTTGTTTCAAATTTTTCAAAAACCATTCTCGTCAAGTACAAGGTTGCGATATTATCAATATTTCTACTAATTTTCAACTCAATCCGCCTAATAGTTTTTGAGTAATTCTGCACGCCAATTTCGAAAATGCAGTTTTGAGAAAAACGCGTTTGAAGTTTACATAGCATTTGAATTAAATTGCACTAGGTACTTGTGGTAACTAATCACTCAAGTAATCTCTCACAAAGTAATTGAATTATTAATTACATTAGTAATTGTGATTGTTAGCTGCTAATGTAATTATTTTTTGCCCATCTTTGCCTGCCCCTCCGCGCTGTCGCTTCTCAGCGTTGGCGGGCTGTAAAGTTTGAAGTTTTTTCGAATTTCGCTTTGAAACTTCGGGAAAATATTCTACATATATAGTTTTATCGTTTAATGAAGAAAAAAAAAACAATTTTTAGATCGTTGTAAATGTACATCCTGCCTTAACGGGAGGTTACCGTCGAGAGGCATGAAAAATGCATGAACTTCGAGAATTTTTTTTATATTACATAAATACCTTTGCAAATGGGTTTCAACGTACTTTGTTGTTCTATCAATGCAGAACAAATTCCAAATTTATTTATTTCAAAAAATCCGAAATGGCGGCCCCAGCTCCCGTCAAATAAAGTCATGCATGGCGCGTTTTGGTCTGTGCGGGGCGCTCCACAACCTTGCCAGTTCATCTGGAACAATAACCGGTTAGAAATGATTAAACTAGACTAAATTTGGGGGGCCTTATCGTTTTTTGTTTTCTGAAAAACCCCTGGATAACAAAATGGCAGCCGTTTGAAAAAAAAACATTTTTTCGCCCGGTTTTAGTCCAGCTTCAATGGACGATTTTTTTTTCTAAATCAATTTTTGATAAAAATCGCTTCCTGATGGCCCCGCAAATTGAATTTCTTTTCAATTGCGCAGAGATTCATGTGAATCGGTCCATCCGTTGAAGCCGTAGAGCCCCACACGCTGATAAATATTGCTTTCAGAAAAGCGCTTCAAGCGCCTCGGCTACCTTTTTTCGAGCCGGCGGACGGTTCCGCTCAACAGGCTGTAAATTCTAAAATACTTTAGATATGAAAATATCATTTTTCGTAAATGTTCTGAACACTTTAAGGATGCAAATAATGTTTAAAAAATCGAATTTTTCATCCTCATGAACGGTAACTTGTCCTTAAGGAGGTTGGAGCATTAGCCACAACCCAAGGTTAAATAAAATAAAAAATACATGTTATTGTTTAGACTATACTGAGTCTTTACGATTTTTTTGAACTTTTTTCATCACCAAACACCAGAGATAAAAAATCGTTTGATGTATGTCATTTAACGTGCGGTTAGATGGGTAAGACTTTCACACTAGAGGTTATGTAATTTTTTTTTGCTATTTAGCACCAAGATAAACCATTTCTAACAACGGATTAACGCAAACTGAACCTTTGTAAACATTTAGAAAAAAAATCCTCATCTTGCCCATCGTAAACCACACGAAAAAAAAGAAGCAGCGAAAATCACAGTATAAACCGCATAAAGAACAGGGTGCCATATTTCATTTTACAGTAAAACAGAGTAATGTAAATCCTGTCCTACAAAAATGACGAATTTTCCTGTACACACTGAGATTTTTACAGTTACACTGGCTTATTTACAGTTCGCAACTGTGAATACATCAGTGTTTTCAGTAAAAATATTCATCTGTAAAAGTTACATGAGATCACTGATTTTTATACTGTACGTAAACTGCAAGGGTTACAGTGTACACTGTATTGAGTACAGAGTGATTCATTAAATTGTACAGTGTGGCACGGTAGTTTTACTTTTCTTTCGACAGTTCGTGACGTAATCTGTGCACTCTGAGATTTTTACAGTTACACTGATTTATTTGCAGTTTGATATTGTGAATACATCAGTGATTTCAGTAAAAATATTCAACAGTAAAATTTAAATGAGGTCACTGATTTTTATACTGTAGGTAAAGTGCAAGGGTTACAGTGTACACTGTATTGAGTACAGAGTGATTCATTAAATTTCACAGTGTGGCACGGTAGTTTTACTCTTCCTTCGACAGTTCGTGACGTTATCTGTGCACTCTGAGATTTTTACAGTTACACTGGTTTATTTGGAGTTTGATATTGTGAATACATCAGTGATTTCAGTTAAAAATATCCAACTGTAAAATTTAAATGCGATCACTGATTTTTATACTGTACGCAAATGAGGCACGAGGTGAGGCACGAGGCCAGGACACAAAGGATTGCCAGTTAGTAGTGCGTGGTTGATGGGACGCGGACATCGAAATTTGTGCGACAGAATTCAAGAAATTATAAAGAAAGAGAGAATTAAAGAAAAAAAGGTACGTTCTTGTCTAATTAGGACTTGTCTCGCGCGTGGGGTGAGGCACGTGGCCAGGACACAGGATTGCCAGTTAGTAGTGCGTGGTCGATAGGATGCGAACGTTGAAATTTGTGCGACATAATTCAAGAAATTATAAAGAAGAGAGAATTATTTACAACAAGGTACGTTCTTGTGTATGTAACTGATTTTTTGATATTTTCTACACATTTTTTTCACACTTCTTTTATGGACAAACTTGTTTTTGTGTGTCTCATTCACTTAATTCTATTCGTGATACATATATACATTGTAAGCAAAGGTTTCGCGATTTCTTTAATTTTATGTTTATATTCAAATTTACAGTGTGACGTTGTGAACGGTATTCACTGGTTAGGATTTGTCTCACGCGTGGCGCGACCAGGACACAAAGGACTGGCAGTTCTTTCAGCGCTTCAATTGTTCTTTCAGCGCTATCTAATGTTACTTTTACCCCTAATTTTGTATAATATACTATTTGTGGCGCTATTAAATTACGGGGTTCATCAAGTTTGAATTACAGTATTAAAACTAGAACGTTTCCCGTGTTTATATTGTAAAAAGCAATGATTGAAAACTTAAACTATATCTGTTGCTAACCCGTTTCTAGAACAGAGGGCTTCACTGTTAAAACACCTACATAAACTCTGTCGATATAACTAGCGCATTCAATGTACATAATACAGATTAACCAACTGTCGAATTACAAGTTCTGTTAAATTTATATTACAGTGTTGAATTGTCAAAATTTACTTTTGACTACACTGTATTTTGGACTGTATCTTTCAGTAAAAGATACAGTAGAGCGGTTCGAGTCTAAAGAGGACAGTATAGGAACTGTAATAATTTACTTTGAGCACGTTGTATTTTGAGCACTGTGTTTCAGTAAATATCGCTGTACAATGACTCGAGTCCAATGCGAACTGTGTAGCCCCTGTATTTTGTACTATTTCTTTTTTTCCGTGCATGGGCCAATAATCTCGTGACGTAAATATGAATAGGGCATAATTATAAATTACTTAAAATTTCATTGTGAATTGTATAAAACATCCTTTGTTGTAATTTTTTCATAATAATCCTCGATAATGTTATACTTTTTCAAGTTGGTAGTAACCCAAAAGTTTTTCTACTTTACGTAATAAAAATATAAAAATGCATAATTTTGCCCTTTAACTATATATATTTTAAAAAATTAGCATATACAGAATGAATCTGTACCTCGTATGCATTTTTTTGAGGTTCATTGAAAAAAAAATGAATAAACCGTCATTTGACTCAACTGAATCGCTCCAACCTCCTTAATACATATGGTACATTCTTGAACCGTCTGAAATATCGCGAAACTTGTAATAAATTTCTTGCATGTAAAAATGGAGGTATATGTTATTGCAGAAGGTTGCTAAGAAGCTGGTAGTTTCTGGTTTCTAAATCGATACTATAGTTGTTCCTATTATTATTTTTTTGTTAATGGCGATCCATAATCTCAAGGAATCTGATCCTACAAATACTCTGTAGGACGAATAGTGGAAGATGTAATCTTAGAACTTTACAATGAAAGTTTTGATCAACACAATCCTCCTGGGTGATCAGAGTTCTGCATTTCATGACTCAGTTGATAAATTATAAAAATATAGCAAAGTCTTTAGGATGGTGATCGCGACTGGTCACTTCGACGTCTGAAGACAGAATGCCCCTTCGTTGTCCATTCCTAGGCCGCTCGCCTAAAGCCCTTGGGCCCCTGTCGTATCCCTTAGCTCTGGAATAAACAGGCCTGTCGTTTATGACCCACTCAAGAGTCATGCAACCCGATATCCCACAGAGACCCGTGCACTCATAAAGAAACGCAACGAAAAACTTTTCCCACAGCTCGGACATCGAAATTTCAATTTGACCGAATAGTCGACCGTAACTTGTCCCTATTATCGACTGGCGATGAATATGAATCGAATGGTGAATGAAAACAAATGGTTTCATTAAGGCCTTAGGCCACAGTAACGGGCATAAAATCATGTGCGAATTTAACAATTTTTTTTTCGTATGAAAAAGTCATCCACTCGTAAAATTAATTACACATCTATTTAGTATGAATATCAAGCTGTTAGAAAATATATATTTTTTTTCGATGTTTAAAATGGCCGACTACTAATATTTTCTTTTATCATTTTTTAGGCGCTCCGCGGCGTGACATTTAGCATCCACAATTTTTTACCTAGAACAAAAAAAATTCTCGTCAATCTACATTAGACTAGCTAGAGAAGTACGTACGGAATTTAAAAAATATTGTTTTATTTAAAAGTTGTAGGTATTTGAACTTAAGAAATGAATTTTCAATGAAAAATTTCGTTATACCCATGTAGGGTGATCGGTAGTGGCCAACGATTGGCCGATGCTCGACGCCGAGCTTGCCAACATTGGCACTTGAGCTTGGCCCGATCATCGACCGAACCTTGGATGATAAGAGCGGCCCGATATTCGCAATCAATATTGGCCCTAGAATGGCTTATGAGAATCGGCCGAGCATCGCGTAGGAGTTCATTCGAGAATCGGCCAACAATAAGTCCCGGCTAAGATTGCCATCATTGGCACTCGAGCTTGGCCCGATTATCGACCGAATCTTGGCGGATAATTGTGACCCGATATAGATCAACAAAATTGGTCCTGCATTAACAAAAAAAATTAATTATTTTTGTATTGTAATTCGTCATTACCTGGTCTTTCGAAACGATTAGTTCGAAGAAAATATTTCACCTATATGGGACTCGAACCTTGAACCTACCTACTCATAGCTAAGCATGCTGCCCCTATGCTACCGAGTACTTGTAACATCTGAATCGCAGATATGGCATGAGACACCAAATGGATTCTCAACATTAATTTTATCACATAAACTATATCAAATAGTTAATATCATTGTGATAATTAGAGTTTTATCGAATGACATGTTATAGAATTTTCAAACATAACCTATATATATATATAATTCCTCTCTCTCCACCCTCTCCACCCCCACAACCCTTTAATATGTGTGTTGCAATAAAGACGGATCATTAGTTCATTAGTTCAAGTTCAATTTCAATAAATAAATATATTTAAAATGAATAATTCCAATAATTGAATGCAATAGAAAAAATATGATTTCACGAAATCTAGTTAATTCACATAAAAAATAAGTAAATAAACGCGGTTAGTTAATTTTTATCGAATTTTTCTGTCAGTGTAGGATCGTTCATAAAAATCGGCAGAGAATCGCGTATGAGCTCGTTCGAGAATCGGCCAACAATGAGTGCATTGATTTGGTAGTATATTTGTTAAGAGTAATGTCCAATGGACTCGTGAAAAGTATTTATCTCGTCTCTCAATGACTTCAACGCGAAACAATGAATCGTCAATGTACGAATTGTGGTTCGATCATGCGTTACTCGGCTGAACATTGGCCTCGTATCGGCGAACCAACGTTGGCGAGTCTATACTTCACCATACATCGGCCTCGTGTCGACAAGCCAATCATTAGCGAGTCTGTATTTTGCCGAACATTGGGCTCGTATCGGCAAAAACATGATTGGCGAGTCTATACTTCGCCAAACATCGACCTCGTATCGATAAGCCAATGATTAGAGAGCCTATATTTGGCTGAACATTGGCCTCGTATCGGCAAACCTATGATTGGCGAGTCTATACTTCGACAAACATCGGCCTCATATCGATAAACCAATAATCAACGAGTCTATACTTGGCCGAACATTGGCCTCGTATTGGCAAACCAATGATTGGCCAGTCTATACTTCGCCAAACATCGGCCTCGTATCGACAAGCCAATGATTAGCGAGTCTATGTTTGGCCGAACATTGGCCGCGTATCGGCAAACCAATGATTGGCGAGTCTATACTTCGCCAAACATCGGCCTCGTATCGACAAGCCAATGATTAGCGAGTCTATATTTGGCCGAACATTGGCCTCGTATCGGCAAACCAATGTTGGCTAGTCAATACTCAGCCGAGCATTGGCGTACAATTGGGTAATCGATCATCGCCCCGCCAACATTGGCCCAAGTATTGGCCGTTACGGTTCGATTGGCGAAACCTACATGGGTAACTGCTCATAAACTGCTCATAAAATGACAAGTTTTCGATTAATCAGAAATTCCGTGCGTACTTCTTTGCGAAATGCAATTAGGAACGTAACTTTTAACTTCGAAGTAAATCGAGTGGAAAATGTTGAAGTTATTTGTCACACCAATTAGAAAAAACCTGTTTCGAGAAGTTTCGAGTAGTCGGCCATTTTGTACATCGAAAAAAAAATTTCTAACAGCTTGATATTCATACTAAATAGATGTGCAATTAATTTTGTGAGTGAATCACTTTTTCATACGAAAAAAAATTGTTAAATTCGCACACGATTTTATACCCGTTACTGTGGCCTAAGGCCTTAAATATACTATGTAAATTCACTTATTGCTGTCAATTTTTAAAAATTTAGACACAAAGTTTTTCCATCTGTTTGACAATATATAGTATGCACTGAACATTACATTTTTTTATTCCCTCCTTTTACTTGTTCATCGTGAAAAGTGGCCGAAAAATGGCCCGGTAACTTCAAAAGAAGCCAGTTTATGAAGAATATTCTTCACTGCGCGAATATTATATAGGGTCCAACTAAGGTCAGGAGCCCGTACCGTTATCCCGGCTAATAATTGTTTATCGTTGCGAGATAGATGCTTTGCGTGTACCATAATGCACGTGTAAATTAGTATCGTATAAACCATGCTCGATTAAGGTGCACCACTAGTGTGACTGCCCAAAAAAGGTGATTTTCGGGAATTTATTGAAAAAAAGGAATTGTATCGAATGTTTTGAAATTTAGAGGTTATATTCGTGTATAAATTATGTATATAAAGAATTTTTTTGTATGAAAATATTCAATGTTCAGCGACTTCCGAGTCTCAAAAAAAAGTTCTTCCACTGCTGCAGCGATTGCGGCCTTCAGAGCGCCCCAATTCAAAAAATAAAAAAAAGTCCGTTAAACTAAAAGGTATTGCCTGTGCAATGACGCAGGATTGTAAAAAAATAATTATAATCCAACAAAATGGCGGAGTTGTGAAGAAAAAAGTTCCAAATTACACTAAAAAATCTGATGGTTTTTGCATGGCTAATTGACATTTTTTATCCAATCGAAAAAGTGGAGAGTTATTGTATGGAGAAACAAATAGTAAATACGCTAAAACAAGATTGAAGTTGATCGGGTGATTTGTATTTGAGTTAAAACTGTAGCAAATTTGAAAAATGTCATTTTGAGAAATACGCGTTGAAAGATAAAAATTTTGATTTTACTGTTATAAATCGATAAAATTATAAGGTATAGTATAGTTGTAATGTATTCTTAAAGGTATAGACGATCGAAAAATGCAACAAAAAAATCGTTGTTTTTAAAGTGTCACACTACTAGTGCCCCCTAATATGGATATCGTTGGGCTTACTAGCGAAGATAGCTGTTTACTTTAAAAATAATAAAAATTGAATCGATATAGCTATAAAAATATTATATGAATGTTTATTTTTTTAGCACGATATAAATTGCTAAATTGCTGTTATCCATTAAAAAATCAACGCTGCTCCTCGATTTTTCAATCAATTCAAGCAACTCCTTATTGATAAATCAGCCCCGGGTCTAAGGGGGGGGGGGGCAAACCGGGGTACCTGCCCCCGAAGAAACCTCCCAAAATTTCAGCCAGATCGATCAATAACTTGTTGAGCTATAACATGAGCAGTTTTTCAAAAGACGCTTAAAGGAATACCTTATAATGCCGCCATTACGTGTTGTTTAAAAAAGAAAAAAAAGTAACACTTGAAAGTTGTAATAAGATAATGTCCCCCTTAATCTTAAATGCTGGAGGGGAGGGGCACGAATTTCAAGTTTTTACCCCGGCTCCGAAAAATCGTAGATGCGGGGCTGCGATAAATTATGAATTATGAAATATTAATTGTACAAAATACTTGCGAATACAGTGGGAAATTGGGACGTGGCTGACTGTTATGATATTTACTACATTTCTCATTTTAACGAGACTCCAAAGTCAATGACACGATTTTAATCGTATCATAATATCGGCGCTCCTTACGAAAACTAGCACGATTCGAAGTTCTTACGAAAATTAGCATGATTATGCTTTCGCCACGGAAACTACCACGTTTCCATATTCACTGCGAAAACCAGCATGTTTCGGCTTTCGCCGCGAAAACTACCATGTTTCGGCTGTCACCGCGAAAACTAGCTTCTTTGATTTTCACTGTAAAAACTAGTGTGAAAGGAGTAAATTTAAAACCTTAAGGATCTCATGGCTCGTACCATCTAACCGAAAAGAGTTTTGGTGAAAATTTAAAATCCTTCGTGCTCAAGTAAAAAATTGGAAAAATGAACCATTAGGATTTTTAAAAAAATATGACAATTTTTTGCGTAATGACATTTTAATTTTATACTCGTTGCTTTTATTGACATTTTGATAATAATTATCAATTAAAATCGATAGTAGTAATTTTTATAAAAAAAATAATATCGAAAGTGTAAATATAATGAAATATTTATTGTGATTTTATATTTAAAAAATAACGTTATTGAAAATATCATTCAACAAATTTACTGTAATCTTACAGGTGATTATCGTCGAATATGTTTGAAAAATCTGGCTGATGTTCGATTGGAATTAAACCTTTGTCAAGCGAGGCTTGTAAATCTTTTTTTTTCTCGGTGCAAGAGGCAATTTTTGTTCTGACGTTTGTTTTAATTGGAACATTCGAACATCAACCATGTTTTTGTTTTTTTAAAGATTTTCATCTCTCGTCCTTCTTAGTCAAAATCATATTTAACGTGGATTGTATCGACCTAAGGTTGAATGGATATTTCCCGAACACTTGCAATTTTAATTGAAATCCAATTAAAATTTTTTGAGGGGTCTACAAAATCTTAAATTTCCGATTGCGGTCAAAGGAATTGGAGTAAAAAATAGAGGCAAGGCGTAAAAAGGCATGGAAGAAAAGTCGGAAACAATTCCAGTGTTACCGAAACATGTTAATTTTCGCGGTGAATATCGAAATCTGCTTCTTTTCATGGTGAAAGCCGAAACGTGCTAGTTTTCGCGTTGAATATCGAAAGGTGCCAGTTTTCGTGGGGAAAACCGAAACTTGCTAGTTTTCATGTCGGAAGCCGAAACATGCTAGTTTTCGCGTTGATATCAAACGTACTTGTTTTCGTAAGAATTCTGAAACATGCTACTTTCGTAAGCAGCGTCGATGTCTTCCGTGGCATACGTTTCCCCGTGTCTTTGAGTCTCGCGATCTCGAGAACAACGTAAGAATAGAAGGAAGCATTGTATTTTCGCGATAAATAACGTGGGCGAGACTAGGCGTGGCGAAAGCAGGCGGCCAGCATTTTACGAGGCGGTTTCCGCAAGCCTCTTTGATCTTGCAAAACAGAAAGACATTCCGTGCCGGGTTCTCCGGTGACAATGAAAACAACGTCGGTACCGCGAACTCGTTGTGCGCCCGTGTAACGCACGACCCGATATAATCCAATCGTCTCGATAAACGAGCCCCCTGACCGCGCAAGAACTAAGCTAAGGTCCGCACACCGTGGGATGACGCTTGACGCAGAGCGTGTGCGAGCAAATTGGCTTCATCCATGCCCTCGGAGGGGCCGAGACTCTCAAAGCGATCCGATGTGATTGTGTATTTTTAAGCCACCCACCCCTTTCCCCAAACGGCCCATTCTTTGTTCACTTCGATTCGAAATGTTGATTACGATGCACCGGCGTTGAAAAACTACGAAGAAAAGTCAACTTGAACCCGAACTTCCTTTTCCTTAAAAAAAAGTGCTGTCACCTTTAACGTCTTAGGCCCCAGTAACGGGTATAAAATCGTGTGCGAATTTAACAATTTTTTTTCTTATGAAAAAGTGATTCACTCATAAAATTAATTACACATCTATTTAGTATGAATATCAAGCTGTTAGAAAATATATTTTTTTTTCGATGTACAAAATGGCCGACTACTGGCAACTTCTCGAAACAGCTTTTTTTCAATTGGCGTGACAAATAACTTCAACAATTTTCACTCGATTTACTTCAAATTTGAAAGTTCTATTCCTAATTGCATTTTGCAGAGAAGTACGTACGGAATTTCTGATTAATCGAAAACTTTTCATTTTATGAGCAGTTTATGAGCAGTTATAACGAAATTTTTCACTGAAAATTCTTTTTTTGAGTTCAAATACCTACAACTTTTGAATGAAACAATATTTTTTAAATTCCGTACGTACTTCTCTAGGTATTCTAATGTAGATTGACGAGAATTTTTGTTTTTTGTTCTAGGTAAAAAATTGTGGATGCTAAATGTCACGCTGCGGAGCGCTTAAAAAAGATAAGAAAAGAAAATATTAGTAGTTGGCTATTTTGTAAATCGAAAAAAATATTTATTTTCTAACAGCTTGATATTCATACTAAATAGATGTGTAATTAATTTTATGAGTGAATCACTTTTTCATACGAAAAAAATTGTTAAATTCGCACATGATTTTATACCCGTTACTGTAGGCCTTAAGGGGACAGTCCACTTTGGAGCCACGAAAATAAGGCTATTTTCGCGAATTTTTTTGAGGATTTTATAAAAGATATGAATACAAATGTTGTTGGGCTTGATAAATAAAGTCTTGAAACACATTTAAAAAAAATTAATTCATTTTTATTAATTTTTAAGTACAAAAACTATAGTTTAACGTAACGCCTCAAAAATAGGTGGGCTAGGTAGCTCCATCACAACTCGGCAATGGCTTGTCTGAAACAAAAAAATCAAAGTCCATTAGATTTAGTATGACACCAGCTACAAAATGACCCTCGGATATAAAGTTATATCAAAAAATGAAAAAATGGCAGATGAAAAACGAAAAAAGTAAAAAAACGCGTTTTCTTCGCAGTTCTTCGCAAGAAAAAGAGTAAAAATCAAAATTTTAAAACCATTGAGGATCATCTTGTTGCGAATCATGTTTACAATATGTGGTTCAAATTTCAAGAGAATCGGTTTATTAGTTTTAGAGATACGATGGAGCTAGATTTTGAAAACGTTGTTTCGAGAAAAACGCGTTTGAAGTTTATACTATGAAAAACTCTTACCTAAACTCAATCGACAATTCCTGCACCGTACAAAATCCCTTCCGATTGCTCATCATCGTCGATTTCTTCAAGTCTTGCTTGCTTTCGATTTTTTGAATTTTTCACAGTGGACTGGCCCCTTCAGACAAACAGAAACCGGCAAGAATGCCTTTTTTGAATCGCCCTGTAGCGTGCACGAATATTCGCCCCGTGCAATCTCCACGCTGCAAGCCCAGAGTGAAAATTATTGTCGGACGAGTTTTAATGATGCCAAAGTCGTAAAAACACGTGCGTGTATGTACGCATGCGTGGGGACCCGTGTACGTGTGTGCGGAGAACGTCTATGCACCCATATTTTTCACTCGTGAAAATAAATTATCCTTGGTAATGCGAAAGCTCGCGCGCAAACTCACCGTAACATTTTTTCGCAGTAAAGTTTTAATCGAATATTCGAGTGACGGGCGTAAGAAGAACTCGACTGAAGAGAAACGAAAACACATTTCTTTTTTTCTATACTTTACGAGCGCTTGTTTTTTTCTTCTCATTTCTCATGACGAATATTGGCCACCATTGATGGGTCAATTCACAGACGATGCTGCATCGATATTCACAAGAAATATAACGTCTTTATTGTTTTTCACCGATTTGCGTGAAATTGAAAAAAACGTTAAGAGAAAGTGGAAAATGAAAGTAAGCCACAATTAAAACCTTAGTGTGCTTTTTGTTCGATTGAGATTGAACATTCCACTCGTTCATCGTGGTTTCTATGGGTTTTCAGTAATTATTAAATTATAACGAACCTGCGATAGGGAAAGAACCTCTGAGGGCTGCTCTTGAGAAATCGGAGATAGGTGCGACTATGATTGCATCGTTAGAGGCTGGAAGCGAGCCCAGATGCTTCGCATGCTTCTCCCAATCAGTGTTCGATTGATTCTCAATGACACGTGAACAACGAACACCGTTGATATTCCATTAAAAATGATAATTCGACGGGATTCTACTGCGACTACGGCTCTTTTTGGCCTCATTAGGAGGCGTACGCAAACTACGTAACACAATTTGGGGGGGGGGGCAACATTTGCGTTACGTCACGATTTTAGACTTGCCAGAAACAGCAAAATTTCGGGATGTTCAAGTTTTCAATTTAAAACCCGCGCGCAATTTTACCGCGGAAAGTTGACAGCTTTTCATAGTAAGATGTCAGTGAAGGGGGGAAGTCACTGTGCAAGAACATGCACACTAGCTTTCCCCAAGAAAAACTTGAAAAAAAAATTCTCTGTTTTTTATAATTCTTGAAAGTACATATATTCAAAAATATGTTGGCCGAATTTTTAGTCACAATTCCGAAATTTGACAGAGTTACAGACACTTCAGTGAGAACAGGTAGCGCGACCGGTAAGTGCCCTCTGTCCATACAGGTATGGCTTCGTTCACAATAGATGAAGTGCAGGCTCTTATTATTTTGTGAAATATAATGATGATGAGGAACCGTCATATCGCCCGGGACTAGATATTTTCATGTAAGTATCAATATTCTAGAAAAAAAAAACATAACTTTATATTAAGAAAAACGGGACGAAAACTTTGAACGCGTTTTTCTCGAAACTACTTTTTTCGACCTTGTCCCAGCAAATACTCAAAAACTTATCAACCGATTTTCAACTTATTTTTACATTTTTGTAATCGCCCTGTCTTAGGTTGTACGTAGCAGATTAAATTTTTTTTGATAATTACTATTTTTAAAGACTGCTCGAATACAAAAAAGGACCTTCAAAATAGAAAAAAATGTCCAAACCGTCGGCATTAAAAAAAAATCAAAATGAAAAAACGGCTAGGCATAACGATAGCTACATCTATATAGATATCGATACACTTTTACTTTTTATTTACAGATAAGCTTCCATAAAGATATCGACGGGACAATGAAGAGAATTTTTCTTTCGTCGTGAAATAAAGGCATATATCTCGGTTAATTGTAAAGATTTTTTTCATAAAAATTGGTATAAAACTAGATGAATATATACTTAATAAAATGAGTATAAACCCGATTATTTCATAATTAGTTATGTCTATGAAAAAAATCGTAATTATGTACGACAAAGCACCCGTTACGTAACGGAATATGGGGGGGGGGGGGGTCCGGCCAGGCGTTACGATCCTGCTACATGTGGCGGGTGGGGGGGAGCCGAAAATTGGGCAATTTGGCGTTACATAATTTGTGTACGCCTGCTTATCGCTTGCAAAAATAAGCCCTTTTCTATAAGTTTAAATCATCTCATTTGTCCGAGAATGTGTCGTGGACCATTCGTTCTGAGGAATTTAAAAAAAAACCCTCGACGAATTAATGGGCGTCTTGGATGTCAGACAACGCCAAGGGATGCAATTTATTTTCTACTTTTGATTACACATGAGAAAAGGCTTTAGGCTTGGCAATTCCACAATCCTAAGACGAGAGCAGGTGAGCGCGACACTTCGAGGGGTCCCTGAGGCGGAGGTGCACGAAAACGTCAACTCGAAACGAGAAATAGACACGTGCGCTTGAGCAAGTGCAGCCCCGAGAGTCACTTGCGATTAAATCTACATGTATGCTCCATTTGACAAGGGTGCAAGCACGAGGGCGTGTCGGACGGCTCCATCAACCGGAAACGCGCGGGAAGGACTTTTAAAGCTCCATTTTTTTACTCCATAAACTTCGAGTATAGTACTTGATTTGACTGATTTGCAGTTTCAAGGTCGCAGCTTCTGTCAATCGTGTTCGATCGCCTCTTACGAGCTTTGCAACGCAAGCAACCCCAAAGACAAATTACAACATTTGATATTTTACAGCGGAATCTGGGTGAATAGATAAAAAAATAATTATCGGGCTTTTGGCAAGTGAAATCGAACTCGCGCATGATTATTCTCCCAACTGTAAGTCTTTCCCACTCGTGCAACGTTTCTTTTGATTCCTCAAAGCTCAGAAGCTGCCTGGTAACGTGTGTATTCGTCACGTTGAGTACCGTAAAACGGGGCTACTTTGACATTCAGGGTAACTTTTACAGTTTTTAGGGCTACTTCGACAGAGCGCCAAAATACGTTTTTATTGTGTGCGCAGCGAGCCCGCTTGACCCTCTGTGACGGGCGGAGGGTGCGCGGAATCAACTTGAACAACAATTTATTGTTCCAGTTTATTATAATGTTGCGATAGTTGATTGTAATGTTGCTCAAGTTGATTTTGATTTCAATGACAATTATAAGACTCATTGAGTGTCTATAAAAGCACCCCAGGTACTTGATATTTTTATGTAAAATGTTTCCTCAAGGGTGGGCACCACTGTAACTGCCAATTTTTGATCGTTTTCTTTCGATTTTTATTTTAAGCGATGAATAAAATACATGGCCAAAAGAGCTTTTAGGTTTTATAAGGTATATATTGAAGTATGTAAAAAAAACATTATTTGTCAAAAGTATAAAAAATGGTGGCGTACGAGTCACTATAGCACTACTGTTTTTCAGCCAACCCTCTCCGCGGCACGCAGTAGAACTGTCGTAAATTTAGTCCTGGAAATAAAAGTGAAATATTTTCGTTAATTATATTATTTTTAGCAGTCAAGTACGGGGGGAATTAAAAAATAATCAATAGAAAAATAGAGACGAGTTTGAAAAAAAGTTCGTTTTCTCGACCATAATTTTCATCTCAAAAGTGATATATTTTTTACAATTTTTGATTCATCGAAAAAAGCGCTTGTACTTGACTGTTAAAGCAATCTGAGAAGCTACAGTTAACAATTCAAGTCGATTGGACGAAAATTGTTCGAGTTCTGCTGCCTTAATAACGATGACAATTTGGTTATAAAAATCGTTGTTTTTCATTTAATTCCATGTATAATGCATAAAATATTACATTTTTTATCAAAATGATTCCAAAGTAACCCTTAATCTTTGACACAAGTTGCATTTCAATGCCCTGTCAAAGAAGCCCCACACTCGGGGGTACTTTGACACTTTACAAAATGTATATATATCAAATTGTGAGGGGGTGATGGAGCTTGACTTTCTTATACATTTGGTAGCCAAAGGACACATTGTTCTATTGGAGCAAGAAAAGTTGGTATCTAGGATGTTAAAATACCTACAAAAAACTTCCAAGACCTGTTCAATGTAACCCATTGAACAGATTTTGGAATTTTTTGTCGCTAACTTTTTTTTAACATCCTAAATTCCAACTTTTTTTTGCTACAATAGAATAATGTGTCCTTTGGCTATCAAATGTATAAAAAATGGAACCCCATAACCCCCCTCCCCCCACAATTTTATATATATTTTTGTAAAGTGTAAAAGTAACCTTGAGTGTGGGGTTTGTTTGACAAGGCATTGAAATGCAATATGTCAAAGATTAAGAGTTAATTTGACGTCAATTTTATGAAGAAAAAAATTAATATTTTATGCATTATACATGGAATTAAACGAAAAACAACGATTTTTTGCAATAAAATTGTCATCTTTTTTAAGGAAAGATTTTACAGAAAAATATCAAATACCTACGGTACTATTATACGCACTTAATCAGTCTTATAATTATCATTGCGATAAGAATCAACTTGAGCAATAGTATAATAAACTTGAACAACAAATTGCAGCAATAATAGAAAAAAAGTTAAAAAAAAAAAGAATTAGTCAAAACCGTATTTTGGCGCTCTGTTAAAGTAACCCCAAAAAGTGTCAAAGTCACCCTGAATGTCAATTTAACTCCGTTTTACGGTACCGCCGTATCAGTCTATCAGCTATAAGGTACACTTTAGTATACGTTGCAGTATAAAAATAAAAGTTCATAAAATTGGAACGCGGGCAGGAGGCCGTATAGAATACATGTACAGGGTGTTTTTGGCGATACTGATCTAGATATTCGGCACCGGTACGATTTGTCTAGTGTAAAAGAATTTGAACAGCAGGGAGAGTGAGGTAAATGATGAGATGATATTAGCTCGAAAAGCCAATTATCTGCGGTATATTGACAGGGTGACAATTATAAAGTGGCCAAATGTTTTTTATGGCTCTGGCGCGACGATTTCGCGAACGAAAAAAAAATGATATTTAATGGTTTTTCGAAACCTTTAAAAAAATACACATATAACGCATTTTTGTCACGAGTAATATTTGCCAGAAAGAATGGAGCGTTCTGGAAAAAAATTCTAATTCCATTAAGAGTTCAGTGGAACAACGATAATCAAATTCCAAATACGAAGCACGTAAAAAACTTTTTTAAATGGAATCGTGTTCCATTTACCACTTTGAAATGCATCGTTGCTCATTTTTTTTTGTTAATGACCGGATACACAAAAAAACGTTTTGTAATCTGAATTGAAATATCTTCATTCTGCTGTACTCAAAATGGAAGTTCGAGTTTTTCCCTGAATGCTCATTTTTTTGTGGTAAATACTACTCGTCACAAAAATACGTTTTATTTTTATTTTTTCGAAGAGGACTTGAAGGACCATTACATATCATACTTTTCTCGGTCGTAAAATCTCCGCGCTATACCCTTAACGAGTTACACGCAGCTTGTGGCCGAAAAAAGAGCACTTTTGGTGATTTTTTTTGGGAAAACGTGTGCACGTTTTCCAAAAAAAAATTCTACATTAAAGACTGTGGTGGCGGGTGCCTTTTACATTTTTTTATATTGAACAATATTTATAAAAGTGGTAGATACAATGGTTTGTACCGACCGCCGTTCGAAGAACGTCCATTCCGGTGACTACTGCTGTGCGGGAACAAATCGTCCGAAGTGAACAAATCAAACGCATATAGTTTTCGCATAATATTGTCTAGTGCTTGGACGAAGAATTCAATAAAATATTGGTCTTCGAAAAAATGGCCAGTGTTTAAATTGAAAGTATCGATTTTCGGTAACAAAAATGCTCTATTTTCGTTGATCAAAGGAAAACTACGCATCGACAAAAAAAATCCTTCGTTCAGGCCCTGCTTTTTGATATGTAGAAGAAGCTTATAAAATTTGAAATCCAATCGATGTAGTCATTATCGGCACACCGATTTTGGCACGGTCATTTTGAGCAAAACGCGTTTAAAGTTCGCCGGTTCGCGGAATCTCCCCATAACCATCCATATCCCCCAAATTTTGAACGGACCGACTTGAAAATTTCGAGTGCATATTTTTGAAATGTTTCTATTTTGGCTATCCGTCGAAACCCAAAAAACGATATTTTCAGAAATTTTAATTAGATGTAAGCTCTTAAGGGGCCATTCCAGTGTGAACGCTGAAAATTTGGGTGATTTTTGGGATTTTTTGGAAGAAAAGTACTCAATTAAATGTTTCGGAAAATTAAGAATATATTAGGCTATATTTGACCTATATTACATAATTTTTTCATAGAAAAATATTGAGATCCAAGCGACTTATGCGCTGCTTTCGGAGGCGCCAAAAAAAAGTTCCTCCACTGCTGACATGATTCCGGCTGATTGAATAGCTGAAACCGAAAAAGAAAAAAAGTCGTTAAACTGGAAAGTATTTTCTGTACAATGACGTAGGATTTTCGAAAAATATCAAAATCTAACAAAATGGCGTAGTTATGAAAAAAAGTCTATTTTCTTTCCTATAAAATGGTCGTTTTTTTCCATGCCAAATCGTCAATGTTCATCCAATCAAAAATATCCTACGTCATTGTAGAGTAAATATATTCAAGAGTACTCAGTTCAAATTCCAAGTCAATCGGATAATTGCTCTTTGAGTTAGAATGTCAGCAAATTTGAAAAATCTCATTTCGAGAAAAACGGGTTTAAAGATTTAACTATCAACTTTTGCAAGATAAAATGATAGAGATACGGCCTTGAATTTTGTCGAAAAGGCAACAAAAATCGATTTTTTGAAAGTGTCACCCTGATACAGCCCCTTAAGGCGTTACCCCCACTTGTAGCGCAAAAAAGGCCTTTTTCATGAATTTTTTTAAAGAAAACTACAAAACTTTTTTAATCGATCAATATACCATCTTAAAGAACACATCTTGAAGAACTTTCAGTAATTTTTTTATTGAAAAATATTACATTGTTTAGTGGCAAATGGCCGTCAATGAAATAATGTTTTTATATACACGGTTTGCGGTGACCAACATTGCGGCGAAGTGGATCATCTGAAATAAAAATGCGGATGGATTTAGTCAAATATAAGTATAAACTAGTCTTTAATCGAAGGATTTTAAAAAATATTCATTTTTCACAAAATGGCGGACAGTCAAAGTTAATGGTTCGATTTTAACGAAAAAAAACGGCCGTTTTTTGGCTATAAAACGGCCATTTTTTCGAAAAAAAAAATCGAACGATTAAAGACTACATTTTTATGTATTAAATAAGCCTGCAAAATTTCAAGAAGATCGGTTCATTAGTGTTCGAGTAATCTTGGTCACCGACTTCAGAAATGCCATTTTGAGAAAAACGCGTTTAAAGTTTCAATTTCAGTTTACACGAAGAAAATATTTTTTTTTGTAAACTTACATAGAGTCATCTATTCCGGGCCCATACTTCTGTATGGGCCCGGATATTTATACTTCAAAAAAATGCAATAAAAAAAATCAATTTTTTCAAAATCGCAAGTGGGGGTAACCCCTTAAAATACATATGGCCACCTTATAATTGTCACCCGGTATATGTGTGTTTATATGTACACACGTACGTGTAAAAGTATGCATAGTATGATAAACGCACGAGTTGGTCGGTGACTCTGTATACTGCCTGCAGGTCTTCGTATTACTCGATAGACACTCGGTATGTGTCATTCGTTTCGTTTCATCCCTCTCTCTCTGTCTCATACTGTCCCTCTCTTTATTTTCCCCCTTTTTCCGTCTGTGTATGCATCGTCTCCCTCTCTCTCCCCGTCTCTCGCGTCCTCTGTTTTTCGTCTCTCCACCTACATAACGCGCGCACACTTCGCGGCGATCTTACGAGGCTGAGCACAAGATACACCGGCGTGGTCACAGTCGGTGCGCGTCTTACTCTCTCGCGCATCGGTGCGTTAACCTCGGAGAACGAGCGCGTGTGACGGAGACGGCAACATTGCCGAGGGTTGAGGTTTGATCCGGCGTAAGTGTGCGAGAGATTCCGCGTGTAAAATCTCGTGGTCGTTCGTCGAGAGCTCGTACTGTGCGCGTGCACGGGTGTTTTATGCATCCACACGAGTGTGGACGCCGTATGAAGTTTCGAGCGTGTGCGACAGGCCTGCCGTGTGCTACAGTGCGGTACCATCGCGGTGTGGCAGCGTCGGGGAACTTCGGACGAAAAGAGAAGGATGTACGCGCCAAGCGCGAAAGGTAGAGGCAGACGGGGCGAAAGCAAGAAAGAGAGGGAGTACGCGTGGCGGTGTGTGCGCGGTTAGACGGAAAAAGGGGGGGGGGGACGGAGCGAGTGCAGCGGCTGGGCGGCCCAGGGGGTGAGGGTGGGCGAAGCCACGCGAGCGAGTACGAAACACCGCGAGAGAGAGGAAACGAGCGTGAGCGCGTGAATGAAAGAGCGAGTGAGTGAGTCGCTGGGCGAGCGAGATGCCACGCCGCGAACGAGCGAGGGAGCGCGAAGGTGGGAGTGCCAGGCGGTGAGCGAGTGGGGCCTGGGAAGCAGCGCGGGAGCCGAGAGGGGCAGTGCGCGCGCGAGAATAATACTCGGTTTAGTAGTACTCGGGACGCCACGCGACTGGCACGTTGCACCGTCGTTGGCTCGTCGCGTGCTTTCAACCCCCGAACCACCAGCCGCGTGTTTTTGACCTCTACGAGCGCGTGTGTGTTTGTTATTCTTCTCACTCTTGTTTTTTACTTTCCTCGTCGCATTTCGATTAATTTCACGCGATCGCGCTTATCGCGCGGCTCTTTTCGTCGCTATCGTTACGCGAACTCCGTCTTTTTGTTGTTGTTTTTGTTTTCTTTTCTCGTATTTTTTTTCTTCCTTTTACGCCCGTTTATCGAGCTTCGTTTCGTTTCGATGTAACTTATCCTAGTTTCACGAGCGCGTAATAGTGTGAAAAAAAATAAATAAACGGCTATCGTCGCTGATAACGGCGAGGGATCGCGGGCGCGCAAGGTGCGCGTACGTTTTGCGCGCGTGCAAAGTGAGCCAATAATAGTTGATAGTGAGTGTAGTGATCGGTGAGATTGTCCAGCGTCGATGATCTCGTGGAAAAGTTGGTGATATTAAAAATTCGTCGTATTCGTGTGGCGTGATGTGCGCCGCGAGAGGCCTTGAGAGTGCGCGTAAACAACGAATCCCCTGCTTTTCGAAGTGGATTATGTCGCTTTGTGAAAACGTCGCGGTTATTCCCCTTTTATTTGTGTTATTTCGTGCTCAATCGTGCACTTGATTCGCGCCAATCTTTACCTTATTTGCACGCTGACTCTTTTGCTTCACTTGTTTAATTGAGTCGTCGCGAATCGCGTGGTCGGAAGATTCTCCTCGTTCGCGTGCATACATTGTGGAAACTCGGGCCTCAAGAATTTTCGGAAAACGAAATCGCGCAGTCGCGAGCTTTGCGGGTGATAACGAAAAACGCGGCAAAATACGATCTTTCGAGTTTTGACAGCGAGCGGGCCTTTGAAGATAAAAACGGTACATACGAGGATACATCTACATGCCCGCGAAAACACGACGCTATATCGATCGTTCGATACATATTATAGCTCGGAGACGTCTCAAAACGGTCCGCGGGCCAAAAGAGAGGAAAAAGGAGACGCGTCTTTCTTGCTCTCTCTCTCTCTCGCCGTGGGCGTTTTCGCGTGGCGCGCGCGTTTCCGCGGGTGCACCAACGACGCCACGCTTGCCAAACTAAACCCTCGCTTCCTCGCACTCCACAGGCTCCCTAAAAAAACCCACCATTCCCACAAGTTTATCCGGAGCAATATTTACTTCCGATAAAACGTGTATTTTGGAAATTGAAACGTCATTATAGTGGCTCGGCGAACATTCGTCGATATTCGCCATTTTTTGTGGGTCTCCTTTGCTTTCCCACGAATTCTTTCGACACGGGTGGGAGACAAAGAAAAAACTTTTACGACGGTGTTCCCGGCAAGTACGGACTAGGCTTGTTGAAAATAAATAACACTTGGGTAAGAAAATCAGAATTGGTCTTCGGGATCTTTCACGAAGTCGCAGAGGAAAACAATCGTGTCGACGGTTTTCTTGCGATCGAACTAGATCGACGAGATATTTCTTCGTGCGTTCGCGAGAGCCTGCAATTTTGATTTTGGGATTTTGAATGTTGATCTGAAAATAACGAAAAAGCGGGAAGAACGAATATTAGGAAACAATAGATTTTTGTGTGCTCGAAATTTACATCGGACGAAAGACTTTTTCTACTGCCAAAGAATTTGTACCAAAAAACTGCTCATCGTCTAACGAGTGTTGGATTTTCTGTTTTCTTCCCCTGTTTCTAAATGGGGTTGAAGTTTGCTTCGTTGGAATGCAACGGAAGTTCTTCTCTATTTTTTATTTTCTTCATATTTATTATAATCTGTAATTTTTTTTATAGAATGAGGGAAGGTTCTGCCTTGTTGGACCAAAAGATGTTCGATTTTTCACCAATTTTTTACGCGACAAGTATTAAATATAGAATGTTGATATTTGGTACGTTGACTAAGCGGTCTTTATTGAACATCAAAATATTTTTTAAAGCTTGACAAAACATGGTGGTGGGAGTGGGAGGAGCCGCGTATGTCGGTGCGCGGGCGATGACATTCTTCGCTTGCGGAAGTCCTAATCCCGGACAGGTGATCTGAAGCCAAAAATGTTTACTTTGTACAATATTGTGTATAAGTTGACCTAGAATCAAGAAGAAAAATTGAAAAATAAAAAAATCGTGAGCACGAAACTGCGAAAATTTTTGGGAACAAAAAAAAACTTCCTTCCGATCGCTCACTATTTTTTTATTTTTCAACTTTTCTTCTTGATTCTAGGTCAACTTGTACACAATATTGTACAAAGGCAAAATATGTTTGATTTTTTGCTTCAGATCACCTGTCCGGGACTTAAGACTGCCGCAAGCGAAGAATGTCATCGCCCGCGTACCGACATACGTGGTTCCTCCCACTCCGACCACCATGTTTTGTCAAACTTTAAAAAATATTTTGATGTTCAATAAAGACCGCTTAGTCAACGTACCAAATATCAACATTCTATATTTAATACTTGTCGCATAAAAAATTGGTGAAAAATCGAACATTTTTTAGCCCAACAAGGCAGAACCTCCCCTTGAGCTCGGGGATCTTTAGTGAGGATAGGAAATCTCGTTCGAGTGATGTTTGTACCCGAGATCGGAAAAATCGGATCCATAGAAAAGAGCTTTCGTTGCATTCCATCTATGCAAACTTCAAGATCATATTTCTAAACTAGAGTCGACGAATTCGTCTTGGGCATTCTCGCAACTTTTATAAACCAGACAAGGTGTTCATTTTGACGTAATAGCATCCAGAGTCTCGCAAACGGTACACATGGCGTCGCGTTATCATGATTATAATTTGAATAATTTTGTACAGCTGCGATGAATGACAAAAATCCTAATGTATGAATAAAGTGGCGAAAATCATGATGATTAATCATCGCAGTTACAACATACATTTGTTCAAATACATCAACGACGAGAATTACTTGATTTTTAGTTTTTAATTTTCAAGATACTGATAACGAAACGTCTATTATTTATTTTACGGTTTATTCCTCCCTCTGTCCTTTACACGTATATCCATGTGTGTAGTTATTTCCGATCTTTTCTTAACTCTTTATATATTATATAATATGTGGATACGCGTGTAAAGTTTGAAAGAAGAAGAAAAAAAAAGAAACGACGTTTCGCCCGACAGACGTTACTGCTTGGAAATCGGGAGCCGTTTCAGTTTTTCCCGTTTGTGTGTCGGTGTGGCTATGCATTGCTTCGGAAGGAGATAAAAAGGACAGAAAAGAGAGAACGAGAGCGCCTCGGTTGTTTCCCCATTCGTTTCGTTTTGGCTCCCGTCTCTCGTGCGGCACAATGATTTTTTCTTCACGTAGATAGGCTGATGAAACATTCGTTTGTTCTGACGCCAACCTCGGTGTTCCTCGTTAAAAAACTTACGCTCTCACTCACGCATGCCCCGGTCACTGCGAACTCGTCCCGATCGTATATCGTCGAACTGCGAAACGGGTTCGATTCCTTATTCGACTACTTCTCGCAAAATTGCCCTATTATCCAATTCTAAAATTCGCTGTTTCAGAAATTCTTCCAACTTTGATTTTCGAATTCACTATGTACCAAAGCCTCGTTGATATTGTTTTTTTTTCTTTTGAATACGTACGTGACGATGCAGTTATTTCGATTTTTCACGACAGACGAGTATTCGCAGGAGATTTGTTAATGAAGTTTGTCACACGATGACAAGTTGGAAAAAATCCTAGTGAACGATCAAATATGTCGTGTGGAACAATGTAAAAAATAATTTTCATGCTCGAGTCAAGTGTAAATCTTGTAGCTGGTATAGCACAAAATTAAATTGAACGCACACCTGAAACGGTCCCTGAAAATCTTTGATGTTGAAGTCACATTGATCAAGGCCTTAGGCCACAGTAACGGGTATAAAATCAGGTGCGAATTTAACATTTTTTTCGTATGAAAAAGTGATTCACTCATAAAATTAATTACACATCTATTTAGTATGAATATCAGGCTGTTAGAAAATATATATATTTTTTTTCGATGTACAAAATGGCCGACTACTAATATTTTCTTTTGTTATCTTTTTTTAGACGCTGCGCAGCGTGACATTTAGCATCCACAATTTTTTACCATGAACAAAAACAAAAATTCTCGTCAATCTACATTAGAATACCTAGAGAAGTACGTACGGAATTAAAAAAATATTGTTTTATTCAAAAGTTGTGGGTATTTGAACTTAAGATAGAACGAGTGCGCAATCTTGATTTCTATAGATTTTGTTCAATTTTCAACCAGACATTGTTCATATCATTATGCATGTTTGAGTGAAATTTCAGAACAGTCGACTATTTAGATTGGGAGATAATGGATTTTTAAATTGCAACTTTGAACACTACAGGGTCTGCATTGAAATTTAGACAGAATAATTTTCCGTGAAAAATATTTGTCCCCTATAATAAGAAGACATATAACAACATCACAGAACAGTTCAATATGTCGAGGAAAAAATAATTATCGTGTCCTAAAGTTAAAAATGTTGTCATAAAAAAAAATTTGCATTATAAATATTAATATTTTATATTGTTTATGTTATCTTCATTAACAAATAAAAGTTTTGGTTCATTCATAATTAATTAAAAACTTTGTTCGATCAAAAATTACTTCGAAATAAAAATTTGTGTTGCAGTATTATTTTAAATATGCCGCGCAAACTCACGTCATTGGATACGTGGAACGATGCGGTATTGCCATGTCTTCTTATTATAGGGGACAAATATTTTTTACGGAAAATTGTTCTGTCTAAATTTCAATGCAGACCCTGCAGTGTTAAAAGTCGCAATTTTGAAACCCATTATCTCCCAATCTAAATAGTCGACTGTTCTGAAATTTTACTGGAACATGCATAATGATATGAACAATGTCTGGTTGAATTTTGAACAAAATCTATAGAAATTAAGATTGCGCGCGCGTACTACCTTAAAAATGAATTTTCAGTAAAAAAATTTGTTATAACTGCTCATAAACTGCTCATAAAATGAAAAGATTTAGATTAATCAGAAATTCCGTACGTACTTCTCTGCGAAATGCAAATAGGAACACAACTTTTAATTTGAAGTAAATCGAGTGAAAATTGTTGAAGTTATTTGTCACGCCAATTGGAAAAAAGCTGTTTCGAGAAGTTTCGAGTAGCCGGCCATTTTGTACATCGAAAAAAAAATATATATTTTCTAACAGCTTGATATTCATATTGAATACATGTTTAATTAATTTTATGACTGAATCACTTTCTTATACGAAAAAAATGGTTGAATTCACACATGATTTTATACCCGTTACTGTGGCCTAAGTCCTTAAGAATAGAGAAAAAGTAATAATAAAAAAGACCGTTGCAATCAATAAAGTATTTCTTTTTTACGATATCCGTGCAGAAATTTGTTGGAGAGTTCTCAGACCCTACCACACCCCTGTACGGATTTTATACGGACCCCGCGCGTAGGAAGTCCACATTGAAATCCATGTGGATTATGCGCCGTTTCCCAATTCGCGGTTGATATTTTTTATTTGAAATTTTAAAGCGGCATTTATTGAATCTCAGGAAGAAATATTCTTCCGTGATCCCGTGCACAGATTTGATGGGGAACCCCAAGATCCACCCACCACTAGGGATTTGTTAGGGACACCGCACATAGGGATCCTCATTGGGATCCAATTCGATTCTGCACTGTTCCCCGATGAACACCGTTTGAAAATTCTTACCACGTTTGAACAAAAAATATGTGAAAAGACACGAGAGGAAAAACTCGGCGTGTTGAGATATAACCTGCAGGCTTCATGAGCGTGTACGCGTGTGGTCATATTATGACGAAGTGCAGTAAAATAAATAACAAATAATAATTAGAGTGGATTTTCATTGATTTGATTCAAATCGATTTCTAAGATATACCTTTTTGAAGCGATTTATACCTTTTTAAGATAAGATTTATATCATTTTTAAGATCGACTCATTTTGTATATCTACATATTTTGTTCAGAAAATTCAACGTACAGAATGCGATGGGATCCATCAAAAATCGTATTGGATTCTGTTCGATAATGCGGCAATCCTTTAGGATTCGAATTGGATTGTATTGAAGTTTACATCGTTGGAATGCCACGAAAATTCTTCTTAACCTTTTCATTTCTTCATTTTTATCGGCGTGTAGACTTATTTTTTGCAACTTCTGCTTATAAATCTTCAATAAGAATTCTCGAAAATATTCCAGTAACTTTCGTGGGCTTATGTGTGCCAAAAAAACAATACGGGAATACGAAAAAAATATTTTTTCGTTGCATTTCAATTGGATTCGTACACTGGATTCTAATGGGGAATTCCTATTAGAATTTAATGTACAAGTGTGACGTTTTATCAAAGGGATCCAATGCGATTACCCATTGGATCCCTACCAGGAAGTAGGGACAAGCATGGGAATCCAATTGGATCCCTATGACAATATCTGCACGGATACGATTAATAAAGTAAAATACTATTTATTTCGATTAAAAATTACAGTAATATGCTGGGGAATGTAATAAGGGGAAGTACCCTGTACAAATAGAAGCTACAATAAAAAATTACTATTTATTTCAAAGTCAGGAAAACATAAATAGGAATTATGATTTCAATAGGATATTGCCAAAGATTTTGATAAAACACGTTCGGCATAGTCGCGAAAATATTTCCAAGCACCATGATATCTCTCGATGCACTTTGTCATTCTCTCGCGCCACAATCTGTTCGGGACGTTGAATGTACGAATAAAATGAAATATCTAGCGACAAAGGCTGTTGAACGTCCCGAAGGCTTCTTTCGTCTTCCGCTCACGCGAGCCTCTTTGAAGCCCTTTCACCTCTCTAATAACATTGAAACGGTTATTAAATCGTAGACGCCGCTGGAATGACTCGATCCATACGGCTTTCGTAAAAAAAAAGAAAAAAAAACGTTAGTGACCTTACGCTGGAGCCCATTGACTTTTGTCGCTCGTAATTTTCATCACGAGTGCACATCTCTTCGAAAAAGTTCTCTCGGTAATAAAACTGGTCGAAAAATAATTCGTGGCAATCACGCTTGCGCGTGTGGCTATTATAATCAAGTTTAATTATATTTGGAATTAAAAATTGCCATCAATTTATTAATGCTTGTACCCCTTGAGCTCTTCCCGCAACTGTTTTTCCCGTATCTTTCTTTCCTCTGTTCGTGTTCATAGATGCTCTAGGTGGTATCGAGTTTCATAGTACACTTGCTGTGCAGTCTTGATCGTTTATGTTGCTGGCAAGCCTCAGACGAGTCCGTCAACAAAGCGAAGTCTCTCATCAAGATTTCACGAAATTCCTCTCGTCTTTCCTGACGTCACTTGACAGCTCGAAATATCGTATTTTCGTTTCGCAAACGTTATTAGGTCTTCCGCCCATTCGCCTATTGTATCAACCCCAGTCACGGGCAACTATTTTTAAAGATTGTAGCGTCGTTATACTGCCGAGAAAATAATGTTTCAAGGTTTTCCATGTTTTATTCGTCGTTAACGGGGTATCCTCTGGAAGTCCAATTTGAAGGGTCAGAATGATGCATTTTTTTCTAGTAACGCATTGGTTGGAATGAATTAATTTTTTTCCAGCATATTGTACATATGTTTGTGGTTACAATGTAATTTTTTTCGGAAGAAAATCTTTCAAAGTGTTCGTGGTGCTGCAGTTGGCGTTGCAGTCCTCCAGCGGCGAGGCCCGAAACGGCGCGAGCTCTACCAGGCTCAAATGTAATCTGAAACGAAAACAAAAATGTTTTCTTCAAATATATCCAACTGGCTATGGGTTCACGATCCACTTTTCGAAATTTCGAAAAATACGGAAAAGGGGAGCTTCGCCAAAGACAACCTCAGTTTTATCTTGAAAAACAGCATGCTGAAGTCATTGTTATTAACAAACGGTTCATCCAATTGAAAAAATGCGACCGTGAACCGAAAATCACTACTGTTTGAACGCTAACAGTGCAAATTCATGTCAATAGTGTGAAAGTTACTCAATATATCAATCCCGCCGTGTCAAGATATGTAATTTCGAGATAATCACGTTCATAGTTTTGGTACATATTTTACACGATATTGTGAGTCTAGGCTAGTCAGCGATTCCGACACCATATAAGTGTCCTTCCTCATCGAGATCGTGTTGTACACCTAATCTATGCAATCTGCGCGCAGTGCGGGTCTCTTTTGAGTTTTCTTGTGCTTTGATGTCCGCTTTCGTTACACGCGAATCATTCTTAACCCGACGCACAATGTTCCACTAAAATAGATGTGACTTCGTGAATCTTCAGAATTTCAGGGTCTGGTTGGTCTCAAAATATTCTTGAAAGTTCACGCTATAACAATATGCAAAAACGATTTTTTGAAGTTTCTAGAAAGGGATACCCCTTAATTATATTATCCATGTATGGTGAATTAGTGGAACCATTCGTGTTTTTCTATTTCTAATAATGAGCATGGAAATCAATAGAATCCAGGCAAACCAGGTCACTCGTAATGGGCCAATTATTTTTAGCCAATTATTTTTTCGACACTCAAAAAGTAGCTCGATTCACGTTCGGCACATCGTTAAAAAGTTTTTTCGTTCCACATTAAATACGGAGCGTGCAAATCCGTAGGTGCGAAACAACGAAAAAACGGAACGATCTCTGCTGTGGATGATCTATCGTTAGTAACTCAATATACTGGTCAACTCCCTACGCATATGCGGGTATCCGATATAAAAGTGGACACAGGAGGATTTATGGGAAAGGAGGAAGTTCGGACTGATTGGCCGTAAATCAAGAATTTCTCTCATCAATTCTACGGTCTTACGTAAAAACGGCTTTGCGATTTTTCATCCACCCTGAGCTAAATCAGCCACATTCGTTCGTCACCCCCACGTTAAAGTAAAAAAGCCCCCATGTATACATACATATAAGTCCTCGAGATAATTCCTGATTAAGAATAGCTGATCGCTGGAGCTTAATTGTGAAATGGGCAGCGGGTGGCTCCATTTCGTGAATATGCGAAGTTTGGGATACATTTGCCATTTACAAACACGATTACTCGTAATTTACGACGTTGGAGTTTGCATCGTTGGAATAATGCAACGATATTTTTTCTTCTCGTTATTCATTTATTTATTTTTATCATTATCCAAAGCTTTTTTTGCGAATTGAGGTCGTAAATCTGTAATAAGAATACGTGAAACCGTTTGACTGATTTTCACAGCCTAGATGGGCCAAAAAATGAGCACTTAAAAATAATTTTTTGTCGTGGCATTCCAACGATGCGAACTTTAACGTCATTGTAACTTGACGTATTCTTAGTGTCTATTCAGCTATGTTTAAATGCCTTGGAACGCACTCGTTTTCTTATTTTATAAAAATTTAACAGACGATATAGAAAAATCGACGAAGTCAGGTTGAGCTTATCCGGATTTGTAATATGTTTTTTGCTTCCTTCAGGAAAAACAAAACTTCAAGCGCCATATGGTGCCGGAGGGGCAAGCAGTGTTTGTAGATAAACAGCATCAAAGAGAAGACACTATTTTGTCTATTTTTTTGAGAATTACTCCGTCCCGATTTGTATTTAGGTATCGTACAGGGTATATGTAATGGAGCCAATATTTTCCACCAATATAGTTAAAGACGTACGAATGAGGGACCAATAATCACTAATGGCTCTGCATAAGCTTAGGGCAAAAAACCCGGTCGATTTTCAATACCTTCTTTCTGATGCGATTTTTGAGATGACAAGATCAGGATTTTACACACAATACATAGTGTTGCGAAGTTTTATTTTTTGTTTTAATTTAAGAATATTAATGGACAATAAAGTTAACATATTTACACAAAGTGTCGTCGTTTCTGTATGGCCAATCGGTGTAGGTGGTTCTGGAAACAGTGTGACCTACAGGATGCCCGAGTAGAAATTGTTCGAGTCTGTCTGAGTTACTACTTAGTAACTGGCTCGCCCAATTGAGCTCATACGAACTGACCAATGGTTGGCTCGCTATGAGCTACTACTATTGTGAATGTTTTGTTACTTGGTCACAAATGACAAAATAAGGTTATGTAACTACGTGTAGTTCCATCGAGTGAATGACTCATGGCTGGCTAGCTAACGTGAGTTTTAGATGGCTTTGCAAGAGAAAAAATTCTCAAGTGGGCATGACGCCATGACCTAGCCAACAGTAGCTAACTGCGGCTTTGCGCCCCTTAGCTAGTCACTGCCCAGCCGATCTTGGTCACAAATTACAATGTGTGGTTATGTTACTACATGTAGTTCCATCGAGCGATTGGCTCATGGCTGGCTAAGCAACTTGAGTTACAGATGGCGTTGCGAATGCAAGCATTCTCATGGCGAGATACCAACTTGCAAGTAGGTATCTCGACATGACCTAGCTAGCTATGCGGCTGTGCACCCCTTAGCTAGTCACTGCCCAGCGGAGCTTGGTCACGAGTGATAAAGTGTGGTTATGTGACTACGTGTAGTTCTATCGAGCGATTGGCTCATGGCTGACTAAGCAACTTGAGTTAAAGATGGCGTTGCGAATGCAAACATTCTCAAGTAGGTATCTCGCCATGACCTAGCCAGCTACCTGCTGCTGTGCACCCCTTGGCTAGTCACAGCCCAGCCGATCTTGGTCACAAACGACAAAGTGTGGTTATGTGAATACATGTAGTTCCATCGAGCAACTGGCTCATGGTTGGTTAAGCAACTTGAGTTACAGATGACGTTGCGAATGAATAAAATCGTCAAGTCGGTATCTCGCGATGACCTAGCCAACACTTCCCAACTACGGCCCCACTGGCCGGAATAAATGATCGGACAAATACAATTTAAGGTTATGTAATTCTATGCGATTATCGCTCTCAATGCGAACGCAATTGAGTCATTGATTCGATAATGTTATTTACATTTGTTAATCCACCCATTTTTCAATAATCTGACATTGTTTAGTATAACATATGTAGACGATTAGAAAATTCAGAAATTAAACAAGTAGAATTGGCTCAGTGGACAACGTCACAACTTATCACCCAGAGGTCCCGGGATCGAAACCACGTTACCGCGTAAGCGTATGTCTGAGATAATTTAAAATTGAACCATTCATATATTTACAGCGCAAGTATCATAACCCTAATTAATGAACGACGAAGAATATCGTAAAAGGGTCCAATGATGTGAATAATGTGAAAAAAATCACGAAAAGATAAATATATAGTCGCAATTTTTTTTTATCTAACCCCACCTAATTTTTTGTTCCCAGTTTCTAGCTGAAAAAACTATGTCATGGCTAGGTCAGAAATATAATACAGCCCTGGGATATTTCTTTCTATCTAGTCACCATCTAATTTTTTGTATTCAGCTACTAGAGGACCAAAGCGTCACAAGGCTGGGTAGTCAATCGCTAAGACGGCTAGCTAATGGCGATTCGAAACATCACTTTACTAGCTCGTGGCTAGGCGGTGATGAGTTACGTTTTCCACCCGGGTGGGTGGCCAACCTTTTTCCAACCTAATTTCCTTTTTTTTTTAATTAAAAAAAGCAAGCAAGTTTTCTTTTGGTGTTCTTTTCGTGATATGTACAATCAAAGTTAACATTTATGTTCATTTGACCCAGCTACGCGGGCCACGATCCGACCCCCGGCGGGGCGCATGCGGCCCGCGGGCGGCAGTTTGACCACCCATGAGCTAGAGTGAATGATTAAAAAATGTACTCTTAGTACAGTAATAAAATTTTCGCATGATTGGATACTTTTTTGAAATTGAAAAAACTACAAAAACGGCAAGCGGTAAAAAATGTTCGATTTTCGACAAAAAAAAACCAATTTGATCAGTTGTCATTAACAAACCGATGAACGTATCGAAAAATCATTACGTCATACGATAGAAATCGTGATAAACTAATCGCTGTCCGAATTTGGAGTGAATCGGATTTTGAAATACGGTGACACGGTTTTACAAAACACTTTCGAGAAAAGCGCAAAAAGGGGTATTCAGGGTACTGGGACGTAGGGCAGTAGGCAATCTAACCTTCCACAAAAAACTCCATAATTCGGTAAATTTTTGGAATTTTCACAAAATCTTTATAAAAGAAACTAAGTTCCCAAACTATGAAATTATGCAACAAAAAATCTAATTCTTGAAAACTCAAGCTTATGAAGATTCCGTAAGTTGAAGGTGCATCGTATTTCGACAAGGCGAAATGATTCTCCGAGCTAGAAACGACAATTGTCCGAATTCTCTTTCTACTGTTCACCATTTGATCCGTTCTGGATTCAATTTATTCGGGGATCAATGAATTTCCAGTGTCGTTGCTGAAGGCTCTTCAAACGTTCTCTTGGCTGTGGTTTGCCTATATAATATCGCATGCTCGCCGGTGCGGCTGCAATCACGTTGCAATTTTTCCCATCATCGATCCATGAATTATTCACGAGGCTATAGGAATAATTGCGGCCTGCTAGAGACCAAGTAGGTTATAATTTGCAACTTTGTCACATTTTCACGTGAATTTTGTCATCGACTAGGACCGTTCGACGTCAACGAGAAATTTAAATAAGCGTATTTTCCTACGTTGGATATTTTATCGAAATATTGAGAATGTGCCAAATTTAAATTTTGACCTACCCAGGAATGTTCATAAATGGATGTCGACCGTGAGCGAACGTAAGAGTGTAATCCACCCAGTTTAGTGACGTTAATCAAGCCACCACTACACGCCCTTTTATTTTTCAGCTCATTGTTGTGACCCGGTGAATTTGCTTCTGGCTTAATTACCCGAGTGATTTAAGGGCCCATTTTGGTAATGCTGAGCAACAGGGTCATTAACGTTGGTACTGGATGCTAAACTGGTCCTCGTTTATCCCTTCTTTACACACGCAGCTTCATGTTGCGGATTTTGTGTTTCCGCATAACGATACAGTAATGCTACACAATTTTTTAAATTGTTTTCTAAAAAGACGAGCAAATCATTCGCTTTCCACAATTTATTATCTCAAAGTATACGGTATCAATTACTTATTATTACGAGTGCCAAAATAATGAAGCTCTACTTACGATATCGAGGTGCTTTATTTTGGATTCCATCCGAAATATTTATTGGCAGAATTAGGTTGAGGATTTCTAATAAGGATCCTAAAAACCTTTGGAGTGACATGGATCTACAAAGAAAATTGGGCTGTCCAACAAAATTGATTTGTACTGCATTCCAAAGATGCAAATTTAAACGTCGTGACGTACGGCAGCAATCTTCGCAATTTTCATTCGTAAATTACCGGTAAAAGTTGAAAGGATAAGCTATAGCAGCGGTTTAAAATAATAGTGTCCACTTATACTTGTGTCGTAACTTCTGTAGCGAGGCTCAAAAGTAGTTTATGTATTTGAATAATTATCCGAAGATAAGGTTATCGTTACAAAAGATATTGCAAGATCAATGGATCAATGATTTCCAAAGGTAATTTATCAACTGTCGCGATTAGGCACGCATAATAAATGCTAATCAACGCGGTCGGGGTAAATTATTCTAAGTGTTTGTTATCCAATGCGAAACTGATCGATCACGCACCTGCCGGATGGTTTTGAAGTTTTCATCGGAATGCAACGAAATTTTTACTTTCTTTGTATTGCCGTATTTATTTCTTTCACTAAGCTACGAAAATTAGTAAAACATTTTCGAGCCCAAAAAAGCGTTTTTCGGGAATTTTTTAGAAGAGAAAAAAACACAAGTTAGCCCTGTAAACATTGAGGTATCTTTACAGGTATATTTGAAATCTATAAAAAAAAATTCAACATGAAGCAATAAATGACTGCAGATTTATCAGTCTATTCCATGTGCGTCTTGCCACCGCAGTCCCCAATCGGCGGGAAAGATGCAGCTCGTAATTCTTGACTGAAACAAAAAAAAAACAAAAAATTTTCAATTGTCACATATTTTTCTTCTGGGTAAATTAAGGAAAAGGTGATAAAATCGTGAAATTATAACTATCCTCTGGTTAAAAAAAATGTGTTCAAAAAATACTTTAACATGCTACAAAAGTTATTCAAAAAGACTTTTTCAACAACTTTTTAAATACACTTAGAAGAGATTTTCACACTGAAGAAAATAAGCCTTGGTTTCATTCAATGGGTCGTTTAGTTTTCTTGCTATGACGCCCGCCAATTTGAAAAAATCGTGAAAATCAAAACTGGAAAAATCGCGCTTCAAAGTTTTCAATAGGAGAAAATATCAATATCAAATATTAATCGCTTCTCTGTTTTTGGCTTTGTATCTTCGAAAATATTTACAATTGGCCTCTGTAACTTTGTAAATATATTCTTGGATAGTTTATCTATAGATTCAAGCAATAAAAAAAAAACGATTTTTCGGACCTTCTAATTCAGGCTCCGGCCTTAAGAATCTACAATCGAAACCTGCAAAAAAAGATTTTAGGTAATAATGAAAATAAATAAACGACGAAAATCAAGAAGAACTTTCGTTGTATCCAAACGATGTAAACTTCAACACCATCCTGCCGGACAATTTTAGAGAGGTGCCAATGAAATTGCTCTTTGCATTTTTTTTATCTTGCCTCTGCAAAACCGCTTTGAAAAGAAGGCAGAGCTTTTAAGCCGCAATATCCTTTAGCCCCGAAAACCAATTTCCACACTCAGCAAACATGGCTGATGGAAAAGAAAAATAATTCTAGGTTTCGGTATTAGAAATCTTTTTACGGTCGATGAACGTGATTTGCACTATCTATTGATTTGCAAACTATGATGTTGAAGCTTGCATCGTTGGAATGCAACGATTTTTTCGTCTCTTTTTTTATGCTTATCCAAAGCCTTCTTTTTTGGAAAACTGCGGTCGCAAATCTTTAACAAGGATTCGTAAAAACGTTTGAGTTATTTTCACAGCCAATAAAAAATCAGACAATTAAAAAGAACCGATTTTCGTTGCGTTTCAACGATGCAAACTTCAACATCATAGCTAACTTGCGTTCAAACCGTTAGTTCAGAACGAATTCAGGACTGCAATTAAAAATATTGATTTCCCAAATTTAGCATCGTTTTCCAAATGGTAACTCTCTCTCTCTCTCTCTCTCTCTCTCTCTCTCTCTCTCTCTCTCTCTCTCTCTCTCTCTCTGTCTCTCTCTTTCTCTCTTTGTCTTTCAATCCTTCCCTCTTTTCATCACTTAAATGCGCTCCATAAAAAATCTACAGAGATTCATGAATATGTACGATCCTTATCAGCGCAGAGTAAGGCAAAATATTGCCTATCCTATTGGCGGAGAGCTTTCCATAGTATGTTTCTTACTGGTGGAGTGTAATTTAACGTAACTGTTACTGCCATTACGTTAAATACTCATATTACTGCTAACTATGTCATTATCGCCTGAAAACAAGCACCATATTTTCCCGTCTATTTACGTACGCCTTTACTCTCTTTCGATTTCGTACTTTGGGAGGGAATAATGTTGGAGGATCAGCGTTCCGGCTTCAATTTACTTACTTAACTTACAACTCATCTTGCAACGGCTGGAACTTACTTATGAAACACTACTTGCGTCGGATTCGTATCCATGAAGGGCCGAAAAATTATTGGATCGTAAACCAAAGTCGATTTTAAACAATTCAAATAGTAGAATTTTCAAAACTAAAGACAGTAACCTTGTTAGTGCATTACTCGATCACTATTATCGAGGACGAACTTTAAAAATTTCGTCTGTTTTTCCTGTTCTTAAAATAGTCGCACATAAAAGTTGCCTATTTTTGGGAAAGTGTTTGAAGTTGTTCACATATCCGTAATATACTTCTAAATATTTATTTCATGTATTTACATGCAACAAATTCTTTAAAAAATCACGTTTGAATTGTTCTGTTTAAAAACACGCGCCAAAACGCCCAGACGGCGTTTTTAACGGCGCGTGTCGTCGGACTGTGCAAAATACGGGTCTCTAAACAAACACAATAACAAATATTTCAGCATTAATAAGTTCAAGGATGAATTCTAAATTCCATTCATCACCATATGAACGCCTTGAAGATCTGAAATTAATCAAAACAAAACAAGATGTAAAACGAGACATAACCTTAAAAATTTGTTCAAATTATTACAGAGTTTATAATATTATTAATGCTATATACATTATTCGTTACACAAATAAAAATTCTGTAGGGTATAGTTACATGGAAGTCTTCACGTTTCTGAATTCTGCAGAGCAGAAGACGCCGTTTTTCGTAAATAAATTGGCCACCATTATGCAGTCAATCGTAGGTAAATTCGAACTATATATTTGCCTTCACGAATCCAGTCTCTATTGTTACAGTTCGAGTCAAATTCAATATCAATTGAGAAATCTCACAAATTGTATTTTAAGACAAAGTAAACAGTAACAGCCTAGTGTAAGCAGTATGCTTGGAGCGTCGACTTGTTCGGGTTTCACAAACTGTGACGTCATGCGCTCTGATTGGTATTCTTTGTCGCGTGACTTACAGATATTTCTTAACTCTTTATTTATCTAAAGGGGGTAGCCGGTTAAGGGGGGTCTGACGGCCCCCACCGAGTTTGATCGAATCGACCCAAAAACCTGAAAGAGGGCTGAAAAACAAAATTTTAGAGATATTTTTTAACCCCCTAAACCCTTATGAAAACACCATAATCGCAAAAAATGCGTTTTTTTTATGTTTAATTTTTTTTCGAGCTTTCAAATGCATTTTAAAGCGGTTTTAACACAACCAAAATTTTGTTTCAGATGTGTAGACATGCCCTGAATTTTTCCAGATTTTTTCGTAAAGTTAAATCATGTGCAACATAATTTTAATGGCATAAAAACCGTAAAAAATCGTCATTTTTTGTATTTAATGCTATGGTTTTTATTGACGTATTAATGGTAAAAAATCGTGCACCATAGCATAGAAAGCTACTATCTTCCTCTACAAAATGACGCTAATTGGGCTCAATTCGGTCGTCTCTAGCGTCCGAAAATCAAACTTGAATAAATTCCGTTTTTATAATTTGAGCATTTTCAGTTACGAAAATGACACAAAATCATATTTTTCAATTATTTTACTTAATAAAAGTACATTTTGGGGTTTCTGAGGTCGCCGATTACAAATTTGATGTCAAACAGCTAACAAAAAAAAAAAAAATTACACATGTCATCAAATGAAAATGGTATTTGCTATTTCGGTTTTTTCAATAATTAAAAGTCATTGTATTTTAAAAAATCTATTTATTTATAATAATATTACATACATTCATCTAATATATACATTAAACAGACACAAGTAGTACATACATTGCAACATGATTGTTATGTTGTTAATCTTCGTCACTGTGTTCTTCAATAACAGGTTCGACATTATCAACGTGAAATAGATTCGTTAGAATTTGAGCTGGGCGGATGATTTTGGACAAATACCGTGCATGACTTAAAAAGTAAATGATTGTTGCAACGTGGGCACAGCAACCAACAGTTCTTAGCCCATTTGCACAATCACATACGTAGTTTTTTATACCGTTATATCCAATACTGTTAGGGTCGTACTGAACGTAACATCTGTATACTTTCTTGTTTATATGTCTTGATTTAACTTCACATTTCAAAATGGTATCGTCCTCCAACAAGTATTGCATATTCAAAAGTCCTTCTTCGGTATACATTTCAGCTAAGTATGAAACAGTTTGCGATAACTGGTACGAGCCAGTGAAAAGGATCTTCAAATCTTGCTCTGTCATTTCCGGAAAGTCTAATACGTCATTTGATGTTAACGGTTTGAAGATCCTTTTCTTCCTATTCCAGTTTTGTTCTTCCACAACTTTCGCTAAAGAATTGTCAACGTCTTTTCTTTTCAACATTTGCTCGGCAATTTGATCTTGTAAATCGGTATCGCAATTCAGTCTTTTTCCAAACTCATTAACCAAAAAATTCGCTACTTTGCAATAAAGCATCGCTGAATCCAACATGTTGTTGTTAAACTGATTATGCAAGAGTTTGAATTTACTACCGATTATACCGTGGACAGCCTCTACCACCCACCTCAATTTCGTAACAAATCGACTTTCGTTTGCTTCATTTGTTGGAAGTTGCTTTCTTTTGCCTTTCAACGCTGGCATCAACACAACGAACCCTTGAGATTCTAACCAATCTTTGACGTCTCTGAACCCCCTGTCAAGTATAAAAACATCCCCTTTTTTGAGGATTGATCTCAAGCCGTTCGGATCACTTAGTACATGTTGTAAGATTTTCGCATCATTCACAATTGCTTCGTACGGTCCGTAAACATCTATTACATATCCATCTGTGGCACAAACTGTGAAGGGTTTACAGAGTGGACACTTTTTCTGACCAGAGAAAGATTTTTTTTGGTAACAATTATTACTACTTTTTTGGTGTCGAAGGTATGAACCATCAGCAATCAAGAGCAGGCGATCTTCAAATCCGTGTAATTTTTTTACGTAAGGCGACGTGTGATTAGCAATTAAATCTTCGCGAGAACATGCCCGAGCTCCGAAACGAAGTGGAAAGACGTCTTTCGCGAATGAATCCAAAACCGATTTGCAATAAGCAGATACTAGTTGTTCAGATTTGATATCGAAAATTGACGCAGTGATTGTGTTGGAATTTCCAGTTCTTAATTTAAAAAGGAATATTAAAAGAGCTTGATTAATACTGCGATTTTGAGAATTTCGCAAAGTGACCAACATGTTTTTTAGAGTCTTGATTTCTGCAACTGTGTATCCAGTTAGCGATTTTATGCGCTCTGCCGATAAATTGTAATCATCTACTCTGTCTAAAATACTGTTGTCGCATTTTTTGGACAGTGCATCCAAAAATAATGCCAACTCTTGAGAACTGATAGTACAAGTATTCGAAAATATTTTCAAGTTTGAAATTTCGTCAACGTACATACGTTCACTGATAAGATGTACAGGACAACAGCGATTGCCTTTTGGAATGAAAATTCGTGAACTTATAAATACCTGTAACCTCGCTTTAAACGGAACAACCGGAGATGTCGTAATTGGAGTAAGACATACGCAACAACATTTGTGAGTCGCGGTAACTCTGTTGAAAGGCATCTCGATCATTTCATAGTCCGGTTCTCTTGGACGAAGAACGTAAGGAGGGTCCTTAGAAGATTGTGATGACTGTCCTGTGGAAGATCCAGACTCCGACCGTGACAATTGTTGCGAAGACTGTTCCGAAGATTGTTCTGTGTCATCTGATACTGTCAAATTGGAGAGTGTTGATGAATGTCTCTCTACAGGATCGACAGAATTTTGTTCGCGATCAACATCTGGCAGAGGATTTTCCTCGGGATTGACGTTTGGCAGAGGATTTTCTTCGGGATTAAAATCCAACTGAAGATTTTCTTCAGGATCAGAATCACTGCTCGTCGATGGTGAAACCGTTCGGGATTTAGCGATTGCGGAACGACACAGATGACATAAAACGTCACCTTTCTCTACTCGTTTACCTAGTAGTTTAGTATATAAGTGTACGTCATCATCTGAAGAAATGGACTTCTGTTTTCCGGTATCATAACGCAACAATCTGTTGCATCTTATGCACCTTTCACCAGCCGTACATTTTCGTTTTGTCGGTGGCATCGCACAGTTTTTCCTAAAGAAAAAAAAAGAACATTGTTATTTTTTTTATTATGATTAACAAATTATTTTTTTTTTTTTGAAAAAAATGAAAAAAGTAACTGAAACCCGGAATAAAAAAAAACCATAATTAAAAAAACAAATAGAACAAAAGTAACGAAAATCGAAAGTACATTAAAAATTGTAAATCAAAACAAAAAAAATGTTGAAAACATCGGTAAACAAAACAGAAATAAATTATTGTATTCCAAATCATTTTTTTATTGAAATATCGTTTCGTCTTAGTTTTGTTTTTTTTTTGCTTTTTTTAAATTCTTTTCATGTGAGTGAACTAAACAACAACTTGAAGTTGACGGCCACCTTCTGTACGATTTCAAGTCGACTATGAGGCAAACGATTGTAGATTGAGGTTATGATTATAAATCAATTTTTATGTTGATTGATATTTAAATTGATATTCAAACTCACCTTAGAATACTGCTTCAATCACTTCGTGTTGAGATAGGCAGGTTAAACGATAAATTAAAAAAACGCTGTTAACAAAACAAATAGATTTGTTTAACGGAGCAGAGCGCGTCGCATGACGTGTGTACTGGACGGCGGCTGAACACAGAGAGAAAGAGAGACCGCGTGGAGCGGGGTTCTCGATGCGTCAGTGCGTAGTGGGCATGCGCAGTACCGTGCGGAGGGGCATACGAGCCTAAGGCCCACGTGGGTACGGTGGCCTTAGGCACTCGGGTACGTGGCTTAATAAGGTACAAGTTGGGATTTTCTCCGCCAGGTGACAGTTTAGTCGGGGAATTCCAAATTTTTTTTCTGAATAATACGTAATTTTTTGTTTGTTAATATAACTATTGACAGCTGTTACGATTAAAAATTCGTGTATAAGAATGAATTTATAATCAGTGACCTAAAAAATCCTTATTAATATCGTTCCCATAGCTTTTTTAAAAAATTTCAAAAATTAAAATATTTTTTCTTCGTTTTGACAGCTGTCATGTGACAAAACTAATTTTTGACATCAAATTTGTAATCGGCGACCTCAGAAACCCCAAAATGTACTTTTATTAAAAAAAATAATTGAAAAATATGATTTTGTGTCATTTTCGTAACTGAAAATGCTCAAATTATAAAAACGGAATTTATTCAAGTTTGATTTTCGGACGCTAGAGACGACCGAATTGAGCCCAATTAGCGTCATTTTGTAGAGGAAGATAGTAGCTTTCTATGCTATGGTGCACGATTTTTTACCATTAATACGTCAATAAAAACCATAGCATTAAATACAAAAAATGACGATTTTTTACGGTTTTTTTGCCATTAAAATTATGTTGCACATGATTTAACTTTACGAAAAAATCTGGAAAAATTCAGGGCATGTCTACACATCTGAAACAAAATTTTGGTTGTGTTAAAACCGCTTTAAAATGCATTTGAAAGCTCAAAAAAAAATTAAACATCAAAAAAACGCATTTTTTGCGATTATGGTGTTTTCATAAGGGTTTAGGGGGTTAAAAAATATCTCTAAAATTTTGTTTTTCAGCCCTCTTTCAGGTTTTTGGGTCGATTCGATCAAACTCGGTGGGGGCCGTCAGACCCCCCTTAACCGGCTACCCCCTTAACCTACAATTTTCACAAAAATAAAATAAAATAGGCACTTCCGAGCACTACTTTAATTATAAGCTATCACCTCATAACAATATTTGTTTTTATTCTTGGTTACTGAAAACATTCATATTGTTATGTGCAAAAAAAATCGTGGTCGGGAAAATACCTTCTTGGGGAAACGTACTGAAACGTCTCGTCGCGCTTAAGGGGCTACATCTACTCAGAGCCCCGAAAAAAATGGCCAAATACCGATTTTTTTCTGGGAAACGTCTGATGAAAAAGAAACGTATTATTTTTAACACAGAAGTACACATACTGCTCTAAAAAAAATCACTAAAACAAATTTTAAACAACAAAAACATGCCTGGCGACAGATGATGAAATTTTTGCGGCGACTTTTGGCGGTGGACACTCTCCAGTTCAAACTGTCCGTCCGAAATATAAAAACCAAACGGGTTATTCAAGGTAACAATAAATACAAGTCGTTGACGATCGTCGATTTAAAAAAAAATTTCAACAACGTGGCGACGAATTGAAACTCGAGCATGCAAAATCTATAAAAAAAAGTCGTCATTTTTACGTAACTATCAAAAAATGAACATTGATCTTAAATAAGTGAGATCGTCAACGACCTTTTAATATTTTTCACCATATCTCCTGTGAATTTGGAAACAATCCATCTAGTGGTTCTCGAAATATCATGTCCACCGACTTTGAAAACAGTGTGTTGAGAAAAACGCTTTTGAAGTTTGAAGTATGGTGCTACTACTGCTCGCCCGGCCGACTGTTGAAAGCTGCAGCTCATTCAATTTTATGAATATTGCAATGAAATGATCAGGGAATATAGCTAAAACGTGACACTATCGAGTAAAAATATTTTTGAAAAGGCAATTTTTCGACCCACCTAGGTAGATGTAGTCTCTTCCCTCTTTTGCTTCTTTTCGATGAGAAACTTCGCTAATCAATTTATCCTCGTTATTCTAGACAGATGTCGCGTAATTTTTTTCCTCGTTATTTTCTTAACCACACGTTCAAATTTCTCCTCGTTGGCCCTTTGACTCTCACGTTAGGCCCACAGAGTTCATTTGATTTGGCCAGTTTTTTTTTGGTTATTTCTTCTTCCGTTCCTGCTGTACCATGGCGTGCGAACGATGATGGCTTCTCCCTTTGGCGCGTAAGAAGGGCCTACCGCTTGTTTGCGGTATTTTCGCCTCGCCTTTCGTAACGTCGCACACCCAACGAGGTTTGCCCTGCCAGGCCAAACGCCGTCCGCGGATGCCCTGAAAAAGAACCAGAAGGGACAAGATAACAAAAGGGGAAGGAAAGCAACAAAGGAGAATCCTATTCGAGAAGCGTACATGCTAGTGTAAAAAATGCCCTTTCCCTTCGGTTTCTTTTTCTCTTCCTATTTTTCTGTGTACTTTTAGTTTTTTTTCGGTCTCTCTTGCTCGCTCTTTGTAGCTCAGCCCTTCAAGAGTGGTCCGACTGCTCTCTCGCATGAAAAGTCCGAGTCTCGTCGCGAGTCAAGAGTACTACTTGTACCCCACTGTAGGGCGCATGTATAAGGGCTCCGGTGTGTCTGTAAGCGAGCAACAGAGTTCGGGTACTGCTAAGTGGAAAAGAAGTCATGAAGAGGAATGTGGAAAAAAAAACGTGCCCGGGTGCACGGGTTACTTCGATTTTTGACGAGACGAGGGAGGCAGAGAGAAATATTGAAGAACCCTTTGCACCCTCCTCCAGCATGCCTTCATATTTGTTTTTATTTTCGTCGCTTGATACTCCCGTGTTCTCGTACATGATGTATAGGGAGTTTCAAAATGACCTGACAATTTAATTTATCAATAAAACGTATTATTTATTTGAAAAGGACGAATATTTTTATCTCAATATAAGGTACAAACATGGAGGTTATGTGTGGAACACAATATCCGATAAATGGCCGCCTCGTCCCTGTTTGCAAACGTTCACTCTTTCGACGAAATTTTCAATAACATTTTGCCATAATTGCGGACTAATTTCATTAAGGCCTTAGGCCACAGTAAGGGGTATAAAATCATGTGCGAATTTAACCATTTTTTTCGTATGAAAAAGTGATTCATTCATAAAACGAATTACACATCTATTTAGTATGAATATCTAGCTGTTAGAAAATATATGTAAATTTTTTTTCGATGTACAAAATGGCCGACTACTCGAAACTTCTCAAAACAGCTTTTTTCCAATTGGCGTGACAAATAACTCCAACAATTTCCACTCGATTTACTTCAAATTTAAAAGTTATGTTCCTAATTGCATTTCGCAGAGAAGTACGTACGCAATTTCTGATCAATCGAAAACTTTTCATTTCATGAGCAGTTTATGAACAGTTATAACGAAATTTTTCACTGAAAATTCATGTCTTAAGTTCAAATACCTACAACTTTTGAATAAAACAATATTCTTTAAATTCCGTACGTACTTCTCTAGGTATTCTAATGTAGATTGACGAGAATTTTTGTTTTTTGTTCTAGGTAAAAAAATGTGGATGCTAAATGTCACGCTGCGAAGCGCCTAAAAAAGATAACAAAAGAAAATATTAGTAGTCGGCCATTTTGTACATCGAAAAAAAAAATATTTTTTCTAACAGCTTGATATTCATACTAAATAGATATGCAATTAATTTTATGAGTGAATCACATTTTCATATGAAAAAAATTGTTAGATTCGCACTTGATTTTATACCCGTTACTGTGGCCTAAGGTCTTAGTGGTGCGTCCAATTGGTTCCATGAGCTCCGGAATGGTCTGTGGATCATTGGCATACACTTTTCCTTTCAGAAAACCCCAAAGAAAGAAGTCCAATCGCACGATCTTGATGGCCAATTCACATGACCGCGGCGCGAGATAACACGACCATGAAACTTCATTTGTAATAACTATGCAGCAACAATGCAGCAAACAACAATTTTTATGCGTGGCTCGATTGTGTAATTCTCCATGACTAAGCAGGTGCCAGCTGTCAAAGATTAGTACTCTATGTTAGCCACAAAAAAAATGGCGCGCTATTGAAAATGTCAGGTCATTTTGAGACACCCTTTATACTCCCGTTGATGCGAGCTTGCGGAGAAAAAATGAGCAGTACTTCAAGTACATTTGGTTGGTACACTCGAAGTTCTAGAACGAAGAAAAAAAATTCGACCAACGAGGTGGGCGCGCATCTGTATTTTCGCATCGTCGGCTGTATGCATTCCAGAAATTTCGAGCTTGATTACGGACCGGTAAAAATGGTCGATTTTTTACGTTGAAATAAAAAGGACCCTAGACGGAAACGTAGAATCTCGCGTTTGACAGACGAATCTGTCGATTTGTGAAGACAAATGAGGAATAAAAAAACAGGCTAAAAACCCGTATGTTCTATACACGATAGGGATGTGGTCTTTCAGAAGAAAACAATCAAACTGATGGACAGAGGGTCTTTGGACATTCTCTTGATTGATCTCACGTTCAAGAACACATAGCCTTGTCGCTGATTCCCAACCTCAATGTATCTCATTTTCAAGAGGACGTCGCATCAGTCACGTTTGTATTAGTATGCAGAAACAGTTTGCGAATCATTGTGATAGTCCTGAAACGAAGGCTGTTTGAAAAGATTTGATTGGGGTTGCAATTGTATTAAAAGATATGGAAAGTTAAGTTGAAATGGCGTTGAATTGAATGATGAAAAGTAGTGGTGTTTCCCGCTCTTGCTTAAATGTATCGTTGAAGGCTTTAGTATTGTTTTTACGATTTCGTTTATGGATATGACGTTTTGACCTGATAAAGATTCATGCGCTCATATTTTTTTTTATGAACAATCTTTCTCACTGCCTTACCGCGTTTATATTTGAATTGGGTCATTTGCGCTTATGAATATGAATGAAAACGGTGCGGTACATGGTTGTAGGATAATATAGGCCTCCGAAGTAACTTTCGTGGTGGCGCCGCGCAACGACTGCCGGTGGCAAAACTTGGATTGGCGCATGCCGGTTAAGTCAAACCGGCACAAACACGAAAGAGCTAGGCTTGAGCAAGCATCATCGATTGTAGATCTCACATTGTGAATGGAATGTGCTTGTAAATAAAATAAAATAGTGTGATGGAACTAATAACGATTACTTGCGGATTTCAATGTACCCTCGTGACTTCCTTTCGCCCTAAAAGCATATCTAAAGGTATGTGTCGAAGAGAATGTTAATGAAATTGCGTACATTGGCTGCACACAAATTATTTTCTGCCGTACAACAAAATTTCTGTTTAAATTATTGTTTGCATCGGAAATTTATATAAAGGATGTTGTAATATAGGCAGAAAACTTTACGATAGTCATCACATGTCGGACGTTCGCGAAATTGTTGTTGTTGAGAAAAGGACTGTGACGGGACAAGTTCTTCCCCAAATACGCGTCAACAATCCCAAATATGACGTGAAACGTTGTTTTTACAACGTAAACGTCACACGCGGTACTGTCATTCACGCAAACACCTGATTTAACACGTTGACTGCCGTGTCACCCGAATACGTGTGCCACGTCGCCCGTATTCGGGTGACACGGCAGTCAACGTGTTAAATGGCGACCGGCATACTGCACTAGCAGACGAAAACCAATCCAAGTTTTGCCAAAATTCGCCGCAAGGGCTGCGCCACTAGAGTTACTTCGGAGGCCTATACACCAAACAATATTATAACTCGCGTACGAGAGGCACAGACAGAAAGAGAGCGGGAGAGAGAGAGAGAGAGAGAGAGAGAGAGAGAGAGAGAGAGAGAGAGAGAGAGAGATACAAATTTTTATTATTCATGGTTGAACAAAAATTGATAGCAAGCTATCGTGAGTGAGTTATTGTTTACCCAACATGACGGAAGTACAGTACAGAGCGAGTAGCGAAAAAATGCCGAGACAGAGTTACATGTTCGGTGAACAATTAATGACAAAAAGTAAACTTAAAACTAGGTAGCGAAGTAGTTCGCGAGTGAACAGAGCAGTAAGACTAAATCCAAATTGAGAGTGCTCTCTCTTGTAGCCAATACACTCAAAGAATAATTAAAGAAATACATAGGAAAAAATAAAAAGGAAATATTAATGAGAAAAGGTGCGTGCTTGCGTGCATGCGTGCACACCCAACAGATACAGAAGGCACTAGGGTGTCTCCTGGAGATACCACGACTTCAGACGCGTATTGAACAAAGCCAAGGTCTCCGACTCTCGTACGACAGTTGGGAGCGAGTTCCAGATGAGCGATCCAGATATGGCAAAGGCGTATCTGAAGGACTCAGTCCGGTGCGCCGGAACCACCAGGTCCCGCGGATGCCTTGTGAATCTAGCTGGTTGGTGGACTAGGAGTAGGTCACGAAGAATAGGAGCTGCAGTCCCATGTAGAGTCTTGTAGACCGTGCAGGCGGTAGCAAAATTGCGACTTGTGGCAATAGAGAGCCAGCCCAGCCTGCGTCTATAGGGCGAGATGGAGACATCCCGGGGTAGGCCGAAGATGAATCGGATCCCCTTATTCATCAAGCGTTGGAGTTTTAGGTCATTGACGGCCCCAGCTCCGGGAAGAGCAGAGGAGCAGTAGTTGTTGTGAGGGAGCATCAGTGTAGAGACCAGTGTTATACGGAGGCTCTCGTCGGTGTATTTGCGAAGCTGCCACAGCTTGAATAATACGCTGTTGGCCTTAGAGATAACTCCAGCGATGTGGTGTTTGAAAGATAGCTTCGAGTCGATAATGACGCCGAGGTTCTTTGCTGAAGTGACATAGGGAACGTTGATCCGCCCATCACCCAGGAGTGAAAGATCAGAGGTGTCGATCTAATTAATAAGTCGATTGTTGCCGAGAAATAATGGCCTTAGTTTTGAGGAGATTCAGCTTTATGTGGTTCCTCAACGCCCAATCGCTTATTCTGGCTATGTCCTCATTAAGCTGCCGGATACAATCGGCAAGGTCGACCGGCGAGCAGCTGGAGTAAATTTGCAGGTCATCGGCATACAGCAGACGTTTCGCAGAATGGATGACAGAGCCGATGTCGTTGACGAAGAGCGAGAAGAGAAGAGGTCCGAGGACTGAGCCTTGCGGAACACCTGTGTTAGTGCCCAGCCAATCAGTCACGGACCCGTCCTCGACTTTGACGGCCTGTAGTCTGCCGGAGAGGTAGGAGTTTAGCCAGTCGATCACTCCGCTGGAGAAACCGGCGTTCTGCAGCTTACAGAGGAGTAGATCGTGAGGGACAGTGTCGAAAGCCTTTGAAAAATCGAAGAGGATGAGAACCGTCACCTTCCCAGTGTCCATGCCCATCCTGACGTCATTGAAAAGCTTGAGGAGGGCAGTCTCCGTGCTGTACCCTCCCCGGAAACCGCACTGGAAAGGATCGAGGATATTGTGCCGCGTGATGTACTGGGAGATCATGTTATGGATCAAGTGCTCCAGGGTGTTGCTGAGAGTCGCCAATAGTGAGATGGGTCTATAGTCCCCAACATTGGCCGGTGAAGGCACCTTCGGTAGCGGTAGGATAACCGCTCTCTTCCAGGCTAGTGGGAAACAGCGGTCCGATATTGACTTATTGAACAGCTTTACCAAGGGACAAAGTACTATGTCGAGAACAGGGATGATCATCCGTCGGGTGAGCCCGTCAGCACCCTGAGCATTCGAGCGAGAGGCCAGCAAAGCTCTCTCGACCTCAGTCGGAGAGACTCTACTGAATTCGAGCAAAGTGCGATCCAGAAACGGCAACGGCTCAGCAGCAGTAGTAAGGTCGTTAATGTGGGCGTTACGTCTAGTCGTTGAGGCGCTGGCGAAGGTTGAATTCAGTTCTTCCGGCGGGACCGCGAGCCGCGCTACTACGCGGTCCTTGGTCAGGCCAAGGATACGTAGCTCGCGCCACACGGCCACTGGTGCTAATACTGCAAGGCGAGATTTGTGGTACTTCACTCTGGCCGCTGCTATCTGCGGACGGAGGGAGTCCCGAACAAGGCGGTAAGCGGCAAGATTAGACCTGCACCCATTTCGGCGGAAGCGACGATAGCGAGAACGAACAAGCCCCATAGAGGCCTTAAGCTCGGGAGTCACCCACGGAGCGTGCAACTCCGAGTTGACCCTGGTCCGCGAGACTGGAGCGACCGAGTCCAGGGTGGCGAAGAACCTCACATAGAAGTCGTCGAGAAGCGCATCCACAGTAGTCTCCTGAGTCGAAAGTGCATCCCAATCGACGGCCTCGAAGGCTCTCCTAACGTTGGGGTCAAGCAGTCTGCCCAGCTTACGGGTGCAGATGATTTTGGTGGTCGGCTTAATCCGATGGACCTTAATTGCTGCGTGGATGAGATGATGTCCTACACCGAGTGGAGTATCAGACTTGCCCCAGGCGACAACCTCATCAGACTCGTCCACCATGCATAGATCAAGCCACGTCGCGGAGGTGTTGGTGGAGTGTGTAGCGCCCTGATCGACGAGCTCGAGTGATAGGTCGCTAAGTCGTCCTCTGATGTATCGAGCATCAAAGCTATCACTAAGCTGATCTGCGTTGAAGTCGCCCATAATGACCTTATGCGTGCAGCTGTCCATCGCGGCTTCAAGCTCTATGCCAAAGTCATGCGGTGTAGTGAAAGGGACATGAGGAGGGCGATACACCACAGCCACGAAGATCGAAGGCGAGTCCAGACTGCAGAGCTGACACATGATGATCTCGATTATCCCGGTGTCAGTGCACGATGACCTGGCGATGACTTTGGCAGAGAGAGATTCATGGACGAACAAGGCAACCCCTCCTTCATGCACATTGCAATCATTCTTGATTATATAATATTCCGATAAAGCGACAAGAGAGTCGGGATCGGAGGAGCTAGCCAAGTTTCAGTAACAGCAATGTCATGAAGTACAGGTGATTGATTCATCGAGGTAAGCTTTGATGGGGTCTAAATGGGAGCGCAGAGAGTTGGCGTTGACACCGCAAAAACGAAAGTCGGTGGCTGGAGCCGAGTGTGCACGCACAGCTAGTTATTCCTCTTTATTTGGATACAAGGCCAGCAGTTTAGGGACGTCGTCGAGGGCATTCACGGTGTGCCTGATCCCATCGTCGGTTTTCTTGACGAAGACTGTTTGGTTCTTATACCAAACGTGTTTGAAACCAGCTGGCTTGAGCGCGATTTTTGCAGCAGTTAGGACCTGCAAGGTTTTCGACGGCAGAAGCTCGTTGACGTTAATGACGAAGTCCGTGGAGGGAAAAATGAGATCGACCCCTGCAAGCTGCTCCTTGTCAAGCATCGAGTACTTCAGAACTCCGTGGTTGCGTTTGGCCGAAAGGAGTCGAAGCGCCACGCTAGAACCTCCACATACCACCGCGAAAGTAGTCCTGGAGGGTTCGGCACCAGCGCTTGCCCGTGGAGAAGTATTTGGAGCTGAAGACTTTTTCCTGAGTAGACGAGAACTAACAAGATCGCCAGGGTTAATGTCCACCTTTAGAGCAGTAGCAATCGCCGAAGCCAGCTTCAAGAGAACAGGCTCCTCGACAGCGCCGAAAAAAAGCCAGACACGGTCAACTCCTTGAGATTTCCCTGGCTCGAAAAAGCCCATTGCACATGCGCTGAAGTCGCGTTAGTAGCTGCTGCAAGTCTGGAAATCTCTTGGGCGACAGAAGGGCCAGCGGAGGAGGACGCCGCGGATGGAGCAAGCATGTCAACGCGGTTTTCCAGCTTGTGTAGAGCGTCCTTGAGGTCTCGATTCTCCTAGACGAGGCTTTCAGTCAGCGCGGTCAACGAGTCCGTCACGTTGGTGAGCCTATCAGTGGTAGCCCTCTGCGCGACAAGTTCGACGTTGACATCAGTAATGGCGGAGCGAATGCCAGGGATATCGTCGAAGATCGTCTTATAGCTGGCAAGAGTCAGATTTATGGCTGCAAGACCATCCATGACATTGTCCAAGGTGTGGGCTTGTCGTGCTTTCGGCGGCTGCATGGCTTTTTTGGTAGGTGGCTTGACCTTGACGTCGTCACCGTCTCTATCTCTTTTTCGTGAAGAGCTACGAGAGGAGGCAGAGCCCTCGGAGCCAGTCGGCGACCCAAGTCGGGAGCCACCGGGAGATGGGGTACCGGACATTCTGATATTAGCGTTAAGATCAGGAAATACGATGCTCCAAAGTTTGTCGCTCGGTGAGCGACAACCTGTTGATGAAATGAGCAACTTCACGAAGGACGGTCTATCGCCAAGGTACACTTTATGTGACCGGCCTATGAGACGTTCAGAGATTCCCCCGAGTAGCAGTGGCCAACTTCACGTCGGACGGTCAATTAGCCGAGATACCCGTCATATGACCAGCCAATCGGACGCTCGGATTCTCGCGGTCGCTATAGATATGGAGTGTATCTGACTCACGTAGTTCGCGAGTGGCGACAGAGAGCAAGAGAGCAAGGAGGCCTGGGATCGTCAGCGCATGCGCGGAGAGAAAGGCTCGAGTCGGACGGCCGATCCGGAGGGGTGCGGGGGACCAAAGCGAAAAGTGAGGTTATCTACCAAGAGTCTTTTCACTGGGAAAAAAGCACAAAATCCGAGGAAAGCAGCAAAACCCTCAATTTTCCGGTGCAAAGCAATAATTAGCGTGCTTTGTTCCTGCAACAAAAATGCCCGTAGGCAAAACGCGGCACAAAGCAATCGAGAGAAGGCGGGAGCAGTAAGAAAAGTGACAGGACGTACTCACACACCGAGAGAGAGAGAGAGAGAGAGAGAGAGAGAGAGAGAGAGAGAGAGAGAGAGAGAGTCGGGGGACGAATCTGTTTTTCCGTTATACCGTATGCGTAAATATTGATTAGCCTCACTTCGAGTCATATGTTTCAATTATCAATTCCATGTGTTGTTATCAATGCTCAAGCGGAATTTACAGGAAGAGGGCGAATGTTAATCGTTCGCTCATCGGTTTTTCATTAAGGTCGTTCGGAAGAAAAACCGGAAGTCAAACTGACAATTTTAACGATTTTCATTTTTTTTCGTTCGAATGTTTAAAATACATAGAATGTAATCTGATAAAAAAGTATTTTTATTTTGGTACCCATTAGAACGAAAATTTATGATGATTTTCATAAATAATTACAATCGGCATTGTTTTTTGAGTTGATGATTATCGACTTTACTAGTGAATTCATGTTTTAAGCTGTTGGCAACGCTGCATAACCCCACTTTACATGAATTCAAATATCACCTCTCAACGACTCGACAAATGTCAAAACATGGTACTACGTGTACCAGGTGTGTAAGTATGAAACCGGAATTTTTGTACAGAAAAAACACGTTTATTGTAATGATATGATACAAAGTAACTTATTCAAAGTATTGTCCGTCGCTATCTATACATTTTTCCCATCTTTCTGGCAATTTGTGGATTCCGCGCCAAAAGAACTGTTGCTCTTTTGAGGCAAACCAGTCATCGAGCCATTTTCGTACATCTTCGTAAGAAGTAAAGCGCTGCTCAGCAAATGCGTGTCCCATCGATGCAAACAAGTAGTAATCGGATGGGGCAAGGTCCGGTGAGTAAGGCGCGTGCTGAAGAATCTCCCAACGGAATGACTCTATCGTTTCCTGGACCTGTTTTGCTTTGTGTGCTGGTGCATTGTCATGCAGCAAAATCACCTTGTGTTGTCTTTGTTGGTATTCTGGTCGTTTTTCACGCAAAACTCGATCCAAATCGGTCATTTGTTGTCGGTAGCGCTGAGTATTGACAGTTTCCCCAGGTTTCAGCAGCTCGTAGTAGATTACGCCCTTCTGATCCCACCAAACACACAGCATTGTCTTTCGTCCGTAGCGGTTTGGTCTTGCCGTCGATGTTGATGGTTCACCCGGAATAACCCATGACTTTTTGCGCTTAGGATTCTCGAAATATATCCACTTTTCATCGCCAGTCACAATTCGATGGAGAAATGACTTTCTTTTGAACCTGGCGAGCAGCATTTCGCATGATGTTTTGCGGTTTTCCTGCTGTCTTTCGTTGAGTTCATGTGGAACCCATTTCCCCACCTTTTGTATCTTTCCCATGGCTTTCAACCGAAGGGAGATGGCTTCTCGGGTCACCTTTAACTGATCCGCCAGTTGTTGTTGTGTTTGAGCGTCGTCTTCGTCCAACAAGGCTTGCAGGTCAGCGTCTTCAAACTTTTTCGGTGGTCTTCCACGTTCTTCGTTCCTCACGTCAAAATCACCACTTTTGAACCGTTTGAACCACTCGAAACACTGTGTTTTACCGAGAGCATGCTCACCAAACGCCTCCACAAGCATTCGATGCGATTCGGCTGCGGTTTCCTTCAGATGAAAACAGAAAAGTAGTGCTGTCCGCAAATCGTAATTTGTTGGCACAAAACTCGACATGTTTATCTCTAATAAACTAATGCTACTGAATGAAACTCGTGTTATTGTGAGTTGGAAATCTTTGTCGGATATCAATACAATAACAAGACACCGCTGACATGATGTGTCGGTAACTGCATCGACATCTAGCGCCACCTATGGGCAAATTCCGGTTTCATACTTACACACCTGGTAAGTAGTCGTTGTTTTTTTTTACAGAAAATCGATTCGCTTTTGTTCACGCAGATAAATAACACAATATTGATCGGGCAGTTTTTAAAGTTTCTTCTTCAGGTAAATATACAGAACGAAAACGGAAAGAAATTTTAAAGTTTTCTAAATAAAAATGTTTACAGCCGTTCTTCGTATGTATATTTGTATACGTAATAATCAATTTTAAAAAATTAAGATCTGCAGACAACATATTTTTATTCATTTTTTATCCTTCGTTTTATTATTACTTTTATTCTGTTCTTATTGCATTTAGCATGATCTGCAGCAGAGGCATTCGGCGACATTCATTTCGCATTCTGCGTTAATTGCCGTCTAGGAATTTCCCCTAGCAATCATAGCTGACGCTCCGATCACCGTTTAGAGAGAGACAGATGCCGCATAGCAAAATATAATAAATTATTCTGAAAAAATTACACGGTGGATCAGCTACAATTTTTGCAGGTGAATTCCGCATTAATCGCACATTCGAATAAGAAGCTTTGTTTGTTGGGTCAAACGACTAAATTTTACGTAAAGTTATCATTTCCGGTAAATTTTTCGGAGGTTACGTTTGAGTGCGTGTATTTTAAGCCAATTTTCAACGTTCATATCTCGGAAATGGTACGGTGGAGTGGCTTAAATGTTTTTATTTCAGCGTGATATATAACGTACTATTTCTTTCTCACAAAAAATAAGAGGTTAAACGACAGTCGATTTTTGAATTGTTTCTTCCGAACCACCTTAATAATTCATTGTACTTCATGAAAGTCTCAATTTCGCTCTAGCTTTCCGTGTAGCGAATTTCCCAGATGAAGTTGACAGTCATCGCATTCAAATACGATCTAGTCCCGTTTGTCGAGTATCAACGTGTGAATTGTGAGATAAAGTCCAGCGTGATGCACATGGGAGGGCAAAATTGCAGCTCGAGCTAGGAACGCACGAAGTTGAAATATCTTAAATTAAGGGGGAAGACACCTTTGGGCGAAGAAAAAGTTGCTGTTTTTCCTAATTTTTTGAAAATGAAACATTTCTTTACCGTTTTTAAACTTAGGGTATGTTTTATTACTACCAATGTCTGTTACATAGTGTATTTTTTTATTAATCTTCGAAAATGGCAGAGGCATGGTACAGTCTTCTAAACGGGTTGCGGTGGATGTTGTCAGACGCCGTGACACGTAGCGTCGGCGGGATTAACGTGAGAAAAACCAACGAAGATGTTTCTTTCACGAACACTCATACGCAGAATATGAACTAATAAAAAATGAAAAACGTTGAGAATCGATGAAGTGGCACGTTTTGAAACAAAAAGATCGAATTTTCCAACAAAAATGGCTACATTTTGCAGTAAAAAAAGACTTTTATTTTCAAAAATATTTAGGGTCATGTTCTAGACAATAATCTCAAAAAGATTAATACCAAATTTTATCAGAATCAGTCGATTAGTTTTTCAGCTATATGTCATACCAGTTTTGAAAATGAGGTTTAGAAGGACGTGCCTCACCTCCGCCATTTTTAGGGATCAATAAAAGAAAGACCATGTAACAGCCAAAAATAGTAATAAAACATACCTTAAGTCTCAAAAATGGTGAACAAATCTTCCCTTTAAAAAAAGCCATGAAAATCAACAAATTCTTTCCTCGCCTAAAGGTATCTTTCCCCTTAAAGAATGATAGTGAGGTTGGAAATAATATAGCTAAAGCCGACTGAATAACAGGGAGATCTAAACAGTTATTAAATTATGTTACTAAATTATATATAAAAATATTTAAATAAGTCGCTTTTTTCGCTCACCACTCAAGTTTAAGGGGTCTTCTCACTTTAGACGCTAAAAAAGGCTATTTTCATTAGTTTTTTTGATAGGTTTATGTTATCGATATTGATATAAAAGTTGTTACACTTAATAAATACACTTTCGAAATACATATTTAAAAAAGTTATTCATTTAAGTCACTATTTATAGACGAAAATGGTAGTTGAATAAATGTCTTTAAAAAATTGTAGGTCTACGCTGTTGATGAAATCGCGGATATGGATCATCCGAAACAAAAAAACCAAACGGTTTTAGATTCAGTATGTTAATAGCTACAACGTATGTCATTCGATTTCTGATATACGCAAAAATAACAAAATGGCGGACATTTTTCGAAAAAAACAACGAAAAAACTTTTATTTCACCGTTTTTGGCAAAAAAAATAGTAAATATGAAAAGTAAAAAAAATCCTTGTCATGCTTCATAGTTATAGTTGTAAAGAATATGTGGTTAAAATTTCACAAGGATCGGTTCAGTAGTTTCGAAGATTTTATCAACAAGCCGTCGAAAAACGCGTTTAAAGTTTGTTTGGGTTACATAAATACATAAAAACATTTTTTAATGTATTTCGGAAGTGTATTTATTAAGTTTAAAAACTTTTATGTCAATATCTATAATATAAACCTATCAAAAAATCATAAAAATAGCCTTTTTTAGCCTCTAAAGTGAGAAGACCCCTTAATGACGTTGAAGTTATCAGTAATTGAATGCAGCGAATTTTCTTTTATTTTTCATTCCTTTATTTTTATCATTATCCAAAGTCTTTTTTGCAAATTTAAGTCCTCAATCTCTAATGAGATTTCGTTTGAGTGGCTTTGACAGTCTGAATCGGCCAAAAAATGGAAACAATTTCAGAAAACTTCTTTTTCGTTGCGCTGCAACGATGCAAATTTCAACATCATCAAGTTTCAGTGAGCAAATTGTAGTGTGATTTGTTTGGTTTTTCGATGAAGTTCAAAAATCTTCGAACAAAGCCTGGTCTCCTTTCATTGACGATCAATTCCACGGTTAATCGACATGTGCGAGGCGTGCCATTTTTTTTATTTTTAATCTTGATATTTTTCCTTACAGTCGTGAAAAACCGGGAGTAAAAACAATTGGTGAAAAAAAGCCGAGAAAATTGAAAACGAGAAGCGACCTAACGCGTAATTTCGATCGATCGATTGATCCTCGAGGCTTTTGCGTATCGTGACACGCGGCAGCGCCTTGACGCAAAGGAATTAAAAAGAAAAATTCGAAGGCATCGCCGTGTACTCTTTGTACAGTAAGTTGTTAGCGATAACCCAAAACGTGTCATTCGTGAGTGGGTGCGCGCGCGAACTTTTTGTGTTTTATCGAATACGCCTGGTTGCGAAGAATCGGGTGATTCTCGCGAAGAAATCTATCGTGAAAAAAAGCTCTCGCGTGACTCTGGTACACGAGGATCAACAAGATGGATTACAGACTTTTGTCCAATAACAACAATAATTATCCGACACATCACCGTGAGTATACAAAAAAAACATTCCTAATACAATTCTTGTTATTATTTACTACTCATTTATGGCATTATATTAAATATGTAGCCAGAAAAACATCAATCAATGTTGTCGCATCAAGGTAACTTTTTTTATGTATAAAGCGAAGGAAATTGCAAGAGACAATGGGACAGAATTTGTGCTGTTTATTTGATTTATTCGCCCAGCTTCTCTGTGACTCGATCATTGCTGAGCAACTTTTTGAATTATTATAATGCTCTTGAAGTTTGCATCATTGGAATGCAACGAAAATTCTTTTTATTTCTTTTATTTCGTCTTTTCCAGTATCGCAAAAAATCTTTTTTTCGCAAATTTATATTATAGATTGCTAAATAAGTAAATTAAAAAATTATTGAGCGATTTTCGTAGATGAGATTTTTCCAATAGAAATTGGAGCAAATGAAAAAGTAAAATTTCCGTTGCATTCCAACGATGCAAACTTCAACGTCGTTTGTTATATACGGACAGACGTACCGTAAGCGTTGAAGCATCGTTTGAATGCAATGAAAATAATTTTATTTTCCAAATGTCCTCGGGCAGATGTGAGCTGCGAAAATAATTTTGTAGGATTTTAATTTAACGATCGACAAACTAAATCTGCCAAGTGTGATTTTGGAATAATAGTGAAAATAAGCATTTTAAAAAGAATTTTCATTGCATTCCAACGATCCAAATTTTTGGTATCGGATTGTCATCCGATGCCAAGAATTTTTTATAGTTCTACAGACTTTTTTAACCATTTGAATACGGTAAATTTGGGCTCACAAAATATCTTGTATGTTTAACAACTATCTGGTATCGCCCAAAAAACCATTTTCGTGAATTCTATCTTGAATGTCATTTCTCGGAAAAAATATTCGGAAAAATATATAATTCCGAAATTTCAAAAAATGTGTAATGGAAAGATATGTACAGCACATCCTTTTAATAAAAAATGAAAGTAACATCTACTTATCCGGTGAAACGTCATTCTTAAAGAATGATCTGTTTTCTTGCAGTTTTCGTACGGTTTGTTCGCCCGATAGTTTGCCCTCAATTGTAATCACCTAATTTCCATCGTGTCGACCGATAATGATTTTTACATATGGTGTTGAAGTTTGCATCGTTGGATGGCAATGAAAATCTTTATTTATTTTCTCATCTCTTTATTCCAATTACTATTCAAACTCTTCTTTTGCAGGATTCGGTTATGGATCTCTAAGGAGCTTCAAAAATATTCCAACTATATATGTAGCCTTAATGTGCCAAAAAAAATCGACAATGCCTGAAAAAAATATTTCTGTTGCATTCCAACGATGCAAACTGCAATACCATTAGTACAAGCGTATCGTTTTCTCTCCGACTAATATTTATGTATCTGTCTTGCCATATACACTCAAATCCACGTACTTTTAATAGTCATTAATTGTGTGAATTTTCTATACACTGTGTTGTCCCTTCTTTAATCGAAGTATTTCGTTACTATTAATCCCATTCATGCTTGGCAAAACAAATGATAATTTGCGAGTGCCGAAGTATCGAGAAAAAAAAACACAAAAAGACTCATCTCTGTACATATTTTTAACAAAGGAACGTGATGGTACAGTCGCGGTGTTTCGTTACTTTTCTCTACTTCATGACACATATATATATATTTGTAATGTAATTTATATACATACATATATAAATATATATTACTCTACATTGTTTTCTTATTCACCATGGTAGCCACCACGCGCACGCATTCCTTACGATCACATAAACGTACGTTTTCCCCACTTGCGTAAAATTGTAAGGATGCTTTCCATCGTTCTTACTCTTTACGCAATCCTTAAATTACTGTATTAAGTTTCTTCACATTGTTTAGCTATAGAAAACGTTTGGCAGGATTTTTCGAGTACGTCAGCTAATTGTGTGTGTGTGCACATTCTTGCGTGAGAAAGTTCTATTTATTATTAATATGCTGGCGTAAAGATTTTATGGTAATTTGCCGATAATCTCGATGTATCGACCGTTGTTGTATTTAAATGAACGAGAGGCACAGTTGCGGTACTTTGCGTCAAGATTATCGTTCCTGATGCTTGATAATGCATACATTTCCCTAGAAAATATCGTAGGCTGTCAATATGTATACTTGCGATTATTTAATTATATTTATTCCTCATTAATTATAATATTCGTTTAATGTGTCGTCTTCGATTCGTGGTAATATGTGTGTCAATAATCGTTCTCGTCACGATTGAATTTTTTCACCCCATCTGCCCCTTTTCGAACCATGTATCGACTTTACGAACACGACAATAATTCAGAGCCCGTGTATCTTCATTGCTTGACATCACTATCGATAATTAATAAGAATTTTCTCGTTGATTTTTTTTTCTCGTCCGTGTTTATCATCGTGCGGCTATATCGTTAAGCGACCTCACGATCACGAGACGCGAAATGGTCTCTTGAGATAGTAATTCAAGTGGTCCTTGAGCCAATCGCTTAGTACAATCGCTTCTCGCTCATCGAATTTACGATCGCGATTTTCCTTCTACGACGATCCTTTTCCTGCTCCTTGATTTTCATGTCACGGTGTGGATTTACATTTGTCGTCGCGTCCAACTGAGCTGAAATTACTTAAGGGGGACCTCCCCCAGACAACAGGTTTTTCAATATTTTTTTACAAAAAAATTAAGAGCATTTATTGCAATGAATCAAATTACATAATAATAGAGACGTCCAAATGAATACAAAAAAAATGTCATGAGTGAAAAAAAAACAAAATGGCGGCGCTAGAGGTGCCCGCAATTGGCTCCTAGAGTATTTGATTAAAATCAACGTAACAATTTTTTTCATGAAAATAAATCATTCCGATTTGCATGAACCCAAATTTAACAAACAAAAAGAATTGAAAACCTGAGGACAAAAAAAAACACTTTTTTTAATACACAAATCGTTAAAAACAATATTTATTAAAATAATATATACGAAATTTTGGGTGTGTGCAAAGGCCGATAAGCCAAAGAATACCTGTACAAAATTCCAAGTTGATTGGTTCATTACTTTTTGAGTTACATTCCACGCCACGGAAAAAACACTTTTGGAAAAAAACTCGATTGAAGTTTTCGTTCTTGAAAAGTAGGGTTTACAGTGATTTATAATTAGCCAAGCTTAATCTGGGATGCGAGAGCCATAAAGCAAGCCTTCTTCTAGGAAATCACTAATCTGGACTGCACTTTCCTCTTTTTGTGTGAACTGTTTGTGTGAAAACGAAAAACGACGGTTACACAGGCCGAATTTTTTTCTACAATAGTCGAAATTATTCAAAAAGTAAAATATTATTCCAAAAGTAAACTAGCAAACTTGTTTGGCTAAGAAACTAAAAGGTAGAGGCCGCAAAGGGCGCGCGCTCGTTTACCTACTACTCTCGGTACTTTTGGAGGGCATCACTTCGGTGACTTCCTAGGGACCTTTAGGACTTTCTGTTGGGCTTCAAAATTTGGAGATATATTCTTCAGATACTAAATGAATTTTTAAAACAATAAAAAAAAAAATTATATCTGGAGGAGGTATAGATACTGCCTTAAGGCAGTATTGTTGCATTGAAATTTGGAAAAAATAGTTTATTTTTATTTTACTATTCTATAGACCCTACTAAATACGTCTGTGAAAGTCGTTTGATGATACTCAGAAATGAAACTGTGCTTTTCAACACGGCAACAGCCATATTTCGATAACCAATCAGATTTGGCATACACGTTCAGTAGACTGTTTTTCAACGTCGGTAGAAGAATTGACAAATAATGTTGTTTTTTTTTTATGTAACTCGTAGAATGATCAGAAAATTAAGAAAAACTGATAATCAAAGTTTAGCACGTCACTATTTTGTAACTTCTTTTTGCCGAATCAGGTAGCGAGCATCATAACACTCATACAGATTAAGAAAATATTTAATTTTTTTATCGGATTCATACACGTCCGCAAGACTGGTCGCCAATTGGGGACGTTTTCCGTGCCACGTTGTAAACAAATGTACCAAATTACAACGTAAAAATTCAAAAACACTTGACTTTATGGTAGGTTTTAATAAATAAAAAAAAACTTATTATTTAAGTTTAAAAAAATAATAATCAGGGGGCTAGTTATAAATCAACAAAGGGTGCCAGACATGCTACATTGTGCCGTAACATTCCTCTATGATGTGTGGAATGCTTTGAAGCTGTTGCTTTGCTTGTTGCAGCACAAAGCCACGCCACATTTTTCACACACCGTTTGACGTTTTGACTTTTCTGAACTTTGAACAAATTTTGATCGGACTAACGCCATCCAGTTTGCATGAATTGCATCAAAAAACTATAGAATGGTTCGTAGCCATCGTGTGACATTGATTTGAAAAAGGATTGAATGTCAATATGGGATTTCGTGAGGACTTAGATGATTCTTTATAGAACTGTCACACGATGATATAAAGGGTTGATTCTTACATATTATTGAAGGATCAATAAACACGTGTAGTTCTTTGTAAGTTATTTTTCTTAGATTTTCAATCCTAAAAATCACCTCCAAGACAGCGCTCTAGACAACAATACCGCCTCAATGGACTGTTCTATCTCACCGAACACCCGCGATTTCTTAGCATATACGGCCGTCTTCCTTTTGGCACGGAAAACCTGTTAAAAAGACGTGTGATTATTTTCAAATTGCGACGTAATAATCGATCAACTTTCATTTTGGTTTGTAAGGCCATGCATCTGTGGAGTTCAATGGCCGTGTCCGTGGCGCGGAAATTTCACAACGATGCATTGGAAAGAGTCGATCACCGAGGCAAAACGTGGAAAAACACGGTTTCAGTCATACCCGAGTACAAATCTTGCTCCGGCTGCAATAAAGACCTGATCAGGCATCCTGATTTCGTTATCCGGCCTTGATCAGGATATTTGATCAAGCCCCGATCATTTTTTAAACGCAATCCCTGATCAGGAAGTCCTATTCATTCCTGAAATAAAAGTACCACGAATATCCAAAATAGAAAAGAGTATGAAACTATAAATAATGCCTTAAATAAAGTAAAAATTGAAGTACATAAAATAAAAATTAAATCAAATATAAATTGAATTAAATTTTAAATATTTGGGTGGCCTGCGTTGTCCGGGCTAACCTGCACCGATGAATGTGATGCCATCGGTGTAGGTTAGCCTGGACACCGTAGGCCAACTGATGAATGTGATGCCATCGGTGTAGGTTAGCCCGGACACCGTAGGCCAACTGATGAATGTGATGCCATCGGTGTAGATTAGCCCGGACAGCATAGGCTAACTGATGTATGTGATGCCGTCAGTGCAGATTAGCCCGGACAGCGTAGGCCAACCGATGAATTTGATGCCATCGGTGCAGGTTAGCCCGGAGAACGTAGGCCAACCGAAAAATGGTAAGTCGACTGCGTAATTCAGTCCGGTGAATGTTATGCCATCGGTGCAGGTTAGTGTGTACAGCGTAGGCCAACCAAATAGTGGTAAGTTGACAGCGTAGTACAGTTCAGTGAATGTAATGTCTATTCGAAGTGCCCAACGAACGGACTAACCTGCACCGATAGCATTACATCCACCGGACTGAACTACGCAGTTAACTTATCATTGTTCGGTTGGCCTACTCTGTCCGGGCTAACCTTGTAAGTTGACTGTGTAGTACAGTTCAGTGAATGCAATGTTCATTCGAAATGCATTTCGAATGGACTAACGTTCACCAATGGCATTACGTTTACTGAACTAAACCACGCTGTCAACTTACCATTATTTGTTTGGCCTATCCTATCCGGGTTAACCCGCACATGATTATTTTATAGTCAAGTGTTAATTTATAGTCATAAATTTAAAATAAATTCATAGTCATAGACTTGAACTAGTTTATACTTATAGATATAAGAATTTGAAAAGTCTTTGAAAAAAATTAATTGTTATACTAATTTATGTGTATGTCTCGTGCTTCTCTCGTGTCTCTCTAGCATTTGACGAGATGAGGTTAGAGACGTGTTTAGCGCAAAACTGTACAAGTCCAGTCGCTTGACCATCGCCTGATGCTAGCCGGGTCAGGCGAATTGACTTGAGCCGTAAATCCAGTTGCCTGCAAATTGAGGCATACCTCAAGTAAGGCTTCCATGCTACAACGTGATCAGGCCCAGATAAAATATCAGGCCAGCCTGACAGTATTTCTACTCGGGTATAGGTAATGCCACCAAAGAGTACGCACATTATAAATTTTTATTTCTAGAAAAGTCAATTTTCTTTTTCTAGAATCTTCAATTTCTAGAAAAGCCAAAAGTCACTTTATACTTCTTATTTAAATTAAGCTTTCGACATTTAGGAACATTATTTTAATCATAAATCTTAACTAGCAATCTGACAAATTATAAAAAAAGGCTTAAACTTAGAACTCGTCCCATGCGCACTCTTAGGGTGCTGTGTTGCAAAGAGTACGCCGTGAGAACCTTTCATAGGAGCTAAGAGTGCGCATGCGAGCGGAGTAGTGGTAAGGAATAGTCGTAAGAGTGCACACTCTTTGGGTGCGTAATTTTACCAAATACGTGTTTTTTAGTCTATGGTCACTATGATTTTCGTAAGCAAGCAAAACGGCGACATAACCTCTCAATAAAAACAAAATTTGGATCACGAATTTCAAGTAGAATAACATTCGTTGGGTGCAAATTAATCGCAAACCTTACAAAACGTGTTTAAAATGGTTGAAAAATAAGATAAAACACATGGAAAATCGATTATTCGTCATAAAATTGGAAATACATACCTTAACGAAGCGGGTTGTTGTCCAACACCTTGATGATGACATATGCCACTGACGGGTTAGGTGGTGTTGCCAACACAAGAAAAAATAAACTAATTAAAAAGCACTGCGTAGCACTCTTTCGTAGCGCGCACTCTTTGATGGCCCTACCCTATTCAGTTTATTTATTTACTCTTAGACGCGAATTCATTCTTATCGGATACAGTGCCGGATTTATACTTTTCTTAAGTATAGGCCATTTGACTTTGTGTCGCCCCTCCTATCCGATCAATTATGTTCTTTTCAATTAAAAAACAAATAGACGAAATAATCCGACTATAAATGTTGCTACGGGGCAAACTAGAGCTGCATCCGGCATACCGTATTCCGTACCACGGCATGGTACAGGCCGCCGGATCAGAGATTTAGCGGGCGTGAAACGCTTTTTTGAATCCGGCCATGACGCGGATGCCGGTAACGTAACTGATCCGTATACCTTTTCAGGCTCTGATCCGGTTGCCGTATCTATGCCTGAAATGAAGAAAATGATGACGAAAGAAAACATTCTCGTAGTATTTTTTGTTTCCACATGCGTTATTTATCATCCTGCCTATACGATAATTGGAATGAAACGTATCCTGCCTCGTTGAAGTTTTTTTCCTCCCCTCGGAATTGAACCTACGTCTTCTAATTCTAGAGCTGAGCGCGCTGCCTATTTAGCCATTCCAAAACTTGCGTAAACCTTTTTCTTTTCTTTGCATATTTTTTTCATTCTAATTCTATTCTAAACAATGCCAATAATTCTAAAGAATGTCAATAATTTTATTCATCGGGTTGAGATTTCATCGCTGCAATGCAACAATAATTCGGTTTTTACCGGATTTTTTCTGCCTATTTCGGCTGTGAAAATTATTCACACGTTTTTACATATTCTTATTAGAGTGTTACGGCCGTAATTTGCGAATAGGATTCTGATGATGATTTTGTAAAAAAAAATTTTTAAGTTGTGCCAATAAAATATAATTTGATTGATCTATTGATTACCTTTTGATGATGATAAAAATAAACGAATGAAAAGGGAAGAAAAAAAGCGTTGCATTCCCACGATGCAAACTTCAAATTTATTTTTATTCGTTCTTTGTACCTTGATTTGATGATGACGGCGTTCGCATGGCCACCATATTACTTTTATTAGAATCTTGCCGAAATTATGCATGCGGCAACTCAGTTGTTTACTTTGATGGCCCCAAATAAGGTTATCCGGTAGGCATGCGGTGCAAATCAGACATACAGTTCGAAGTGCATGGCGGATCGGCACTTGGATGTCTACTGGATTAACCAACCTCGGAGCACGGATGGGAAAAAGAAAATCGATGAGGCCTTGGACAGGTATCCTTAACAGAGCCATGTGAGGGACCCGTTGCGGGTCGTCTGATGTGGGCCTGATTAGGATGCTGAAGTTTGCATCGTTGGACTGCAACGAATTTAATTTCTTTTGGCAGATTTCGCCTACATAAGTCCTCCAACCATTTTTTAAGATATTTATTTAGCGATCTACATGATAAATCTACAAAAAGAGATTGCCTATAATAATAAAAAATATTGAAAATAAAAGTTAAAATAGAATTTTCGTTGCGTTCCAACGATGCAAACTTCAACACCGTGGCCTGATTAATGCTGTCTTCTTACATCGGTATCTGGGTACTACTGATCTGGTAGACGTACGGCGCCGATCAGGCACAAACTTCGGCGCCCTAACAAGGTCCTCGCAAGATTATCTGATTCAGGACTGACCAGTTTGTCTTTATTACACCCGTTCTCCGGATTCACTGATCCAGTAAATATCCAGCACAGATCAGGCGGGCGCTTCTACGTTATTTCGGACCGTATCTTCAAACATGCCTGATCAGTGATCCGGTTGCCGGAACAAAATTTCCAGTGGGGACAACGATAACCCCATTCCGATGAGGTCACGCCCCCCCTACCCCCACTGTTGTTATTAGAGGCTTGACCTCAGTTATTTCGTCGTTAATCTTCCAAGATGGATCTGTACAATTTCGCTTGACCTTGCATCCTGTGTATCAATCACGTGCGATCCAGGGCACGTGTAAATCGTCTAGAGTGAATACAGTGCGGTTTCAATCGAGTTCAGGCGGAACGTGTACCAGACGCGGTGCGTCAGAAGCGCAACTATTCAATGCTTTCCATGTTTTATACATGCGTACATGTGCATGTGTACGTACACAGATATATAGAGGATCACGTATATTCCCAGAATACATCGGAATATTCTTGCACCTCGTGAACGATTAAACGCTGGTCGTTAATAAATCAGTCGTAAACTGACTGCCTGACACCTCTTCGGCTCTCTCCTCTCTCGCCCTTTCTCTTCCGCTTCTCCCTTTTACGCCCCCCTCCCCCTCATCGTGGTGTCTCTCTCGATCTCGCTGGCGAAGTGTTAGTGATACCACAGTAGAGCGCACATCGCGGACGTGAATTGCTGAATCCCAGAGAAATTGTACCTCCCATATCTCGATGTATGGAGATATATGTCAACTTTCTCTACTCACTCTCCATTTTTTAGTTCTCTCATGCCACCCACTGTTTCCCTTAAAATAGCTGATAATTAAATAACAGTTCATTGGTGCTCATTGGCAAAATAAAACGGATTCGTATAACATGATAAAGATTGTTTATGTATCAGAATAGAGGCGAATAGTATTGGACAATTAAGCGTTTTCATTGCCGTAAAACGAGGTTGAATTAACATTAAGGCCAGAGCCTGAATTAGGAGGCCCAAAAAAGCGTTTTCTTTCCGGGAATTTTTTTAGAAGCGGCAAAAACAGCGGTAAAGATGCAGTTCGTAATTTTTGACTGAAACAAAAGAACCAATAAAATTTTCAATCGTCATATATTTTTCTTCTGGATTAATTAAGAAAAAACTGAAAAAATCATAAAATTAAAACCTTTCTCAAGTTTGAAAAAAAAATTGTTAAAAATAAAACACTTTAACGTGCTATAAAAATTATTTAAAAATACTTTTGGAACGACTTTTTTAATTCACTTAGAAGAGATTTTTATACTGAAGAAGATAAACTTTGGTTTGATTCAATGGTCGTTTAGTTTTTTGATATTACGCTCGCCAATTTGGAAAAATCGTGAAAATGAAAACTGGAGAAAAGTCGCTTCAAAGTTTTCAATAGGAGGAAATATCAATATCAAATATCAATCGCTTCTCTGCTTTTGGCCTTGTATCTTCGAAAATATTTACAATTGGTCTCTGCAACTTTGTAAATATATTATTGGATAGTTTGTTTATCGATTTAAGCAATAAAGAAATCATTTTTCGGACCTTCTTATTCAGGCTCTCGCCTTAAACGTCACCGGCTGAACTCGTTTGTTACTGAGATTTTACGAGGCAAGTCGAGACCCTTGGATTTCGGCTCAATACCACATACAGAAAGCTCCAAGGGTTGAGAGATAAGCGGGCAGAGCGATGTATGTCTGACCCTTGCTGAATGATTCAAGGACGGAAACATTCTATGGAATGAATCAGTTCTAGAGTTATACAGAGGGTGCCCGAAATGTAAAAGTAACAACCCTGCTCATAGACCCCACAGATCTTGTTGACGAAAAAAAATGTCAAATTCATATCGAGTCGCTTCGTTCTAGTTCTTAAGATGCGACAATTTTTTTCAGACCTTTTCCCATTCAAAAGTGTTAGGGCAAATTCCTCGGTCGCCAATCAGGATAAAACAGATTTTATATAGGTCAATACTCCAACACAATCGTAATTCTTCCCTGTAATTATTGGCGATGAATTTAATCATCAGTTTTCTGGAAGATGATCTTTTTAGAAGGTACATATGTACGTGTGCCTTGAACTACTGTTTTTGCACAGATTCAATTTTATCTGCTTAAAGAATACTCCATTATTCGTGAAGGAAGGAGATATTTCTCCATAAGTGGTCAATGAGTTTTGGTCTGAATCACAAAAGAAGCCGTGGTTATTTTTGAAAACTGTTTTGAAGCCACCATGTTCATTTGATTGTTATTTGTTCAAATAGAGCCTCAATTGACTGATGATGTATTCGCAGTTACAGTTCGATCACCTAGTACGTATGAGTATCCATTCGATAACCGTGAGTCACAATCAATGAATTAGGCTGGTTACGGTCGGTGCGTTATCGGGTTATCAGCTATTTTTCTCTGCCACATACTCATCATAATTCCGATCGTTCATCCCTTGAACGGATTTTCTCACGTTTCGTGTAGTGTGTAAATTAAAATATACGCGCCACAACTAACACGATTTACTGTTCATGAAGTTTCTGTCATACTGCCGCCTTGATGGTGGTCTAGGTCTTCGACATTTACGCAGGATTAACTTCCGCTCGCGGCTTCGTCCGCGTTGATACACGCAGGAAATACAATTTTCCATACAAACTTTTACGCTCCATTTCACCCCCTTAGGCGTTGATTTTCGAAAAATCATCCTAAGCCTGACTAAGGCGCACTGAGTTTCATCTAAGAGCACCTCTACACCTTTTAAGGAACATTTATTTCAAATTTCACATTTCTATCTTCAACGTTTTATGCTGGGCGTTGTCTATATGTCAGTCAGTCATTGACTCATGTCAGTCACCGGGACCATTTTATATGCGTATATAAGTTAACTTCCGAAAAAATTATGCAAACCAGCTTTTTGGCGAATGGCCTATTTCCGGTGAATCCTTCATAGATGATTATTTCGATGATTTTCGAAGAAAGTTTTTATTGGAATGTAGCCATGGGTTCACGAACCACTTTTCGAAACTTCGAAAAATACGAAAAATGACAGCTTCTCCAAAGAAAACCTCATTTTTCTCTTGAAAAAACAGCATGCTGACGTCATTGTTATTAACAAAAGTTTCATCCAATCAAAAAATTCGATCGTCAACTGGACATTCCTACTGTTTGAACGCTAACTGTGCAAATTCAAGTCAATAGTGTGAATGTTACTCAAGATATCAATCCTCAAACTCGACGGCTCCCGGTAAACCCAACGCACTCTGTTCCACTAAAATAGGTGTAACTTCGTCAATTTTTAGAATTTCACGGTCCGGTTGGTCTTAAAATATTCTTAAAAGTTCACACTATAGCAATACGCAAAAAAATGATTTTTTGAAGTTTCCAGAAAGGGACACCCCCTTAAAGTTTAGCCCGGATTATTTGCAATGAAAACCGACCGAAGGATTGTTGATGGCAGGTGGATGAAGAAGTACCATCCAGGTCGAATTGACCCAGTGTGTCAAAATCGTGGCCGACTATAAGTGTGTCGAGGAAGGGTTAGCACGACTTCATTTTAAAGCTAGCTAGATAGAAATCTGGAAGGCTTGATTGCTATGAGTTTATAGCTAAAATGGTCTTAAACGATTGGCGGACATAATCCTGTTTCATAGCTGTCTCTTTACGATGAATAATCGTGCTTATATCGCGCCTACTACGAAACAGACACGAGCACGTACACACATCCGGGTTTAGCGAACGCGTTACTGCGCCCCCGCGTCATTTCCCGAACGCGTGTGCTGCTGCACCTCTCTGACAATGAGTGTGTCTTGATGACTTTCGCGTCTCGCAGAAGGTGCTCGCCCACTCTGGGCTTATTAATTAAACGATGCCCACACTCGCTTTGGCCAGCAGACACGCGCTATTCCCAGGCCTACGCGTTTGTAGCAGAATTATAACTGTTTCATTACAACCTGGACACTTTTTTTTCTTGGCCGCAAATATCTGCTGAATTGCTACTTTATTTCTGATAATTTTCCGGCTGTCGTAGCAATTAAGGTTGTTATGGGGTTAAGTCAACATGTTACCACCGAACTGAAGTTTGTTCTGGACCTTTATAACCTCTTTGCTCATCCTGTGCAGTTTGAATACGATCCTCAGTAGCGTTTTTTAGAAAAAAAAATCGACAACTCGACGTATTTCGTGGGCTAATTACATTACGCTTATAGAAAATTCTCGATCATTTTTCAGTACATTTTTAATATCTGCTAAGTGAATGTTACCATGGAGCTGAAAAAATAGGTACGGTTCGAGTAATTATCGGACTAACCCTTGGTACCGTGAAAATGAGGATTCACAGTACCGTTATAAAATTATTAATGTTTTTGATAGCGAATGTGTGCGAAATTCAAGCATACAAAATATTAGACTCTGCAATCATAGCAACGTTGTAGACGCCACAAATGCTACCTATCTTATCGGTATTCGGTAATTATGCCCGGGAACCTCGAACTACTCGGTCAAGATAATTAACAACGAATATTATTGGTACTTGTTCTCTTAATTAGTAATAATCACTTAATGGTAATCTGATAATTATATTCAGAGATTATACATTTCTAAAATTTTCCAGGCAAAGACAAAATAACGCGGATATTATTTCATACATACATTTTTTTTTCGCATATCGGAAAAATATTAAAGTTTTTGATTTCTTCGAGATTATAGACAGCTTTAGTATACACTTTTTATTTTCAGCGGATTTTTTTTACTCGGACCGATATTCATTTTTGACAGCTCCTTGGGCCGATATTGAGGTTACGTACGGGGCGCATATGTCTCTAACTTCGCGACACTTCTGCCAACCTGGGCATTATGATATACCACGATTTCCGACGTTGCTAATTCGTTTTGCGTTATTGAGCGAGATAAAGTTATAGAAAATAATTGTACAAAGTAATGAAAAGACTTAATGTCTTCACCGAATGTTCAAAAATACATATTTTTACAAATAGATGTAGAAAAATAGTTCGAGAACGCACATTTACGGGGAGGTACCTGAGTAAACGGCGGGAAAAACAGGTAAACTTCGGGAATTGTTACCTCAAAAACTAATGTTTCGATTGGATCCGGTTTTTTTAAATTGGAAAACATGTACATTGAGGAATGTTTAGGAATTTTTAAAAATAAATTCATTGGCTGGAAGCGATTGAAACGCGATTATCTCGAAACATAGTTTTCAAAGTCGGTGCCAGATGTATCTCGAAAACGGCTTGTCCGATTTTGCCCAAATTTGGATACAATATTCTTCGATAGTTTTTCTCGTTCGCCACGTAGGGGTTTTTCATTTGATTGAACCATTGCTTTTTTATGCAATGTGTGTGCAATCGAAAATCGTCGGAAATTGCGAACGAAAAACGAATGTTAAATTAAAACAGTCGCAATTCCGTCAAAAAAGAAAATTTCAAAAAAATCCTACGTGGCGAACGAGAAAAACTATCGAAAAATATTGTATCCAAATTTGGACAAAATCGGACAAGCCGTTTTCGAGATACATCTGGTATCGACTTTGAAAACTATGTTTCGAGATAATCGCGTTTGAATCGCTTCCAGTCAACGAATTTAATTTGAAAAAATCCTAAACATACCTCAATGTACATATTTTCCAATAAAAAAACCCGAATCCAATCGAAACGTTAGTTTTTGAGATAAAAATTCCCGAAGTTTACCTGTTTTTCTCGCCGTTCCCATGTAGGTTTCGCCAATCGAACCGTAACGGCCAATACTAGGACCAATGTTGGCGGGGCGATGATTGATTACCCAATTGTACGCCAATGCTCGGCTGAGTATTGACTAGCCAACATTGGTTTGCCGATACGAGGCCAATGTTCGGCCAAATATAAACTCGCTAATCATTGGCTTGTCGATACGAGGCCGATGTTTGGTGAAGCATATACTCGCCAATCATTGGTGTGCCGATACGCGGCCAATGTTCGGCCAAACATAGACTCGCTAATCATTGGCTTGTCGATACGAGGCTGATGTTAGGCGAAGTATAGACTGGCCAATCATTGGTTTGCCAATACGAGGCCAATGTTCGGCCAAGTATAGACTCGTTGATTATTGGTTTATCGATATGAGGCCGATGTTTGTCAAAGTATAGACTCGCCAATCATTGGTTTGCCGATACGAGGCCAATGTTCAGCCAAATATAGGCTCTCTAAGCATTGGCTTATCGATACGAGGTCGATGTTTGGCGAAGTATAGACTCGCCAATCATGTTTTTGCCGATACGAGCCCAATGTTCGGGAAAATATAGACTCGCTAATCATTGGCTTGTCGATACGAGGCCGATGTTTGGCGAAGTATAGACTGGCCAATCATTGGTTTGCCAATACGAGGCCAATGTTCGGCCAAGTATAGACTCGTTCATTATTGGTTTATCGATATGAGGCCGATGTTTGACGAAGTATAGACTCGGCAATCATTGGTTTGCCGATACGAGGTCAACGTTCGGCCAAATATAGACTCTCTAATTATTGGCTTATCGATACGAGGTCGATGTTTAGCGAAGTATAGACTCGCCAATCATGTTTTTGCCGATACGAGGCCAATGTTCGGCCGAGTAACGCATGATCGAACCGCAATTCGTATATTGACGATTCATTGTTTCACGTCGAAGTCATTGAGAGACGAGATAAATACTTTTTACGAGTCCATTGGATATTATTCTTAACAAATATACTACCAAACCAATGCACTCATTGTTGGCCGATTCTCGAACGAGCTCATACGCGATACTCTGCCGATTTTTATGAACCATCCTACACTGACAGAAAAATTCTATTAATATTAACTAACCGCGTCTATTTATTTATTCTTTATTTGAATTAATTAGATTTTTCGTTAAATCAAATTTTTCCTATTGCATTCCATTATTGGAATTATTCATTTTAAATATATTTATTTATTCAAATTAAACTTGAACTAATGAACTAATGGTCTGTCTTTATTGCAACACACATATTAAAGGGTTGTGGGGGTAGAGAGGGTGGAGAGAGAGGAATTATATATATATATATATATATATACAGGTTAGGTTTGGAAATTATATTACATGTCAGTCGATAACACTCTCTAATTATCACAATGATATCAACTAATTGATATAGTTATGTGATACAAATAATGATGAGAATCCATTTGGTCTCTTATGGCATATCTGCGATTCAAATGTTACGAGCACTCGGTAGCATAGGGGCAGCGTGCATGGCTATGAGTAGGTAGGTCCAAGGTTCGAGTCCCATATAGGTGAAATATTTTCTTTGAACTAATCGTTTCGAAAGACCAAGTAATGACAAATTACAATACAAAAATAATTTTTTTTTTTTTGGCAGTGCAGGACCAATTTTGGTGATTTATATCGGGTCACAATTATCCGCCAAGATTCGGTCGATAATCGGGCCAAGCTCGAGTGCCAATGGTGGCAATCTTGACGGGGACTTATTGTTGGCCGATTCTCGAATGAACTCCTACGCGATGCTCGGCCGATTCTCATAAGCCATTCTAGGGCCAATATTGATTGCGATTATCGGGCCGCTCTTATCATCCGAGGCTCGGTCGATGATCGGGCCAAGCTCGAGTGCCAATGTTGCCAAGCTCGGCGTCGAGCATCGGCCAACCATTGGCCACTACCGATCACCCTACATGGGTTTACTCAGGTACCTCCCCTTAATATGACGATTATTCGAAAGTTGACAGTTGGTAACAGTCAATCGGTTCCGTGCATGAGGCATCCCCCCCCCCCCGTACTTCACCCCCGACGGCTAAACCCCATAACAACCTTAAATTTGTTCTAGTTTTTTTTTAATTGTTGTCGATATTTCTTTGGCGCGACCTTTATCGAGACGTACGTAGACATTTTTGTGCGACGTCATGTCTCTTGAACACTTATGTAAGCCAGGAATATCGAGTTTTTGCTGGGATTGTAAAGAGCCGCGATCCAATTACCGATCGCAAACGTAACACGTGCCATTGCTCGCTGCAAGGATCGGGTTTATTGTGCAAGCGTAAATGTATCTGCCATTGAAACTTACCAATCGTGCACCTCACGTGTACGACATTCTTACACCGGCATTGAACGGTACGAAAATTCTTGTCTCACATCGAGCATCGTGCACACGTGCTGGCGGTATATACTCGAATTGATTTTCTTCAGTTCAACTTGGCCCGCATGACTTTTTCATGAAGTTCTTTCTACTCGATTCTCAAGGGCGCGATTCAAGTGGCATTTGAGAAAAGTTTCACGTTGTCTCGTAGGACATTGAAAATTTTACTTGACAGTCATTGGAAATAAAGGAGTAAGATCGTGAGCTGGTTGCACCATATTGCATTCGATTATTTTATTTTGTATGTTATTCGTTTTTTTGGCAAGAGTACGATATCCGGGGCGCCGAGATTTGACGACGTATTTAGAGTTACCGACTCAAAATAAACAAAATATGAAGAGTGGTAAAAGTTAATATTTCGCTTATTTTGCGTTAAAATTAGAATTTTTCTCTAATTATCGAAAATGACGATTTTTTCGAATTTGAAAATTCCAAGGAACATCAGGCAAGGTAACTTGGAAATACATAGTTTCAACAGTGTCTCAGAAGCCAAAAATGTATTTCAAATACCACTACCATGCTTTTCTCGCTTATAGGTTCGACTAGACAGAGAGTAAAGTAGTTCTTTTAATCGGTAGGAGTCCGAAAAGGCATTAAAAGTATACGGTTCATTTCTTTTCGGACTTGTTAGGCTCCAAGTTCATGTAAAATATATCGTTCAGTCATTTGGTGTAGTAATTATATGGAACAATTTTTATTGTTATAAATAAACAAAGAATATAAATAAATAAAGCATTGTAATCTCGGAATTTATGTTGAAAATCACATAAATAGGGTAAAAGCCGGATAGTTGCCCCAGGGGGATACTTGCCCCGGTTTTGAATACACTATGTTAGGGATGTTGGGGGACTTAACATTTGACTGTGATTGGAAGGGCCCCTCCTGCAGGCCTCGGTGCCATGTAAGCCTTCGAAGTAGGCGCACGCATTTTGTCCGTGTGAGCAAAAATCTTCCGCGACACAAGTTTGACGGGCGTCGAAATTATATTGGTATGTAATTTCGATTGAATATCTTTATTACTGATTGTTGTTTCAGTCAACTTTTTGTTTCTCAGCACGCATTAGAGCTTAAGTTACTCTGTTTACTAGGTTTTATTGTCGAATAGTTTTTATTTATTTCGAAAATAACAAGAGCAAGTATCCGTATCAAAAAGGATAGTCGCCCCATTTACTTTGGCGGATGGTCGCCCTAGGGCAACTATCCGCAACTACACATTTTTTAGCGAGCAAAGGCAGATTTTGTTCTTTTGGTGTATTTTTCCAACTTGTGACTATAATTTGTCATAACTATCAAGTACCAGGCGTTTCTGGAGAGCCTGCGTTACAAGGCCGCGTACAGGAATGTGAGTCTGATCGAGGTTTTGTACTAAATCGACAGAACAAAGTGCCTCGACTAGGCGATCAAGTCCCAAACGATGCTGATAAAAACAAACTAGAAACTGTCTTAAATGAGGCTGAGCAGAATAGCGTGAACCAAGATCACACGCCACCTAGGCCGTCTTCAAGCCTTTTGAATCTTTCTGAAGACTGTTTAGCCCTAGGAGATGGCGACATTGAAAATTACATCTTTCATTGTACTGAGCTATCGAAGAGAAAATAAAGAAAACAACCGAAATACCGGAAACTAAAATTAGGGCAGCGAAAAAAAGATTGTAAGAGAGTAAAAAACAAACCAGCTGGTAGCAAGAAAAGTATTGTAAAGAAAAGAGGACAACCGCAAAAAAAGACCAAAAAAAAATATCGATATTACCAGCAGTGAAACTGAATCCGATAACACAGATTTTATTGAACCGATCAAAGGAAGCGCTTTAAGAAAGAGAAAATACAAATTTCCAATCCTGACAGTGAAAACGAAGAAAATCTTATAGGGTCAAAAACATCTGAAGAAAAAACCACCGAAGGACTACCAATTAAAAGAAAAAAGGACGAAAAGTCGATAAGAGACACTGAAAATATATTACAGGTGAAAAACGCTAATTCCAAAATAGAAAATACAAATAAAAATATTTCAGTTGATGATTATTGCGCAGAATGTTTTGAGAATTATAATTTAACTACATCGAAATCGGATTGGATTCAATGTCCGATATGTCGAATGTGGTTGCATGAAACTTGCACACCATTCAAAAGCCACTGCATTAGATGTGGAAAATTTAAAACCCTGGCTTCTGGTATAATGATATAATTCTCTGAATATCTGGTAAATTGATATAACTAATGCTTATGCCAAACCTGATTGCCATGTTGTTCTATCGTTAAGATAAATAATAATATTTTACTAATAACTTAACTGATTTAAAGTTTGGAGGCTATTTCTGTAGTATTTTCATAGTCCAAGACGTTAAAACTTAATACTATTTTATCATGATGATTAATATTGTAATTAGTACTTAATAAAGGATCTCAGTAAATAATAAAGATTGATTACTTAAATTGATATAAATTTGTTTCTATCTAATAAAATCATAGTGAGGCGTCTATCCCCGCACGAGGCAAGTATCCCCCGAAGCATTTTTAACGCTAGGCTACTATCCGCCACGGTAGGCAACTATCCGTTTTTGGAGAGGTTAAATAAAACAGGATTTACTCAAAACCAGTATTAATTATCATTACAAAAATAGGCTACTATAAAAGATCGAAGACCTATGTTTTAACATACATATGGCATTATTCTTAGTAAGTACATATTTTTTAATAAGAGAGCTTTTTTGAAAAGTGGGGCAACTATCCGGCTTTTACCCTACTACGTTTAGTGGTATTTATATGATATAACTAAACAAATCCAAACATACCCAAACCCATACAAATTAAGCATTATTATCTCGGAATTTATGTTGAATACTACCACTAAAATTAAAAAATTTAGGTTGAATAATACCACTAAAAGTAGTATTTATATGGTACCACTAAACAAACCCAAACAACCCCAAACTGATAAAGCATTATAATGTCGGAATTTATGTTGAAAATCATATAAATACTACGTTTAGTGGTATTTATGATACCACTAAACAAACCCAAACAAAGAAAAACTTTTTGAAGCTCGCCCGGTCAATTTCCATTATTTGTGATAAAACAAAGACATTGTATCCATAAACCAACAACAATAGTTGAATTTTAGCGTATTTCCAATTACCGCTAAAAGCGCTCATAACTCCTTAAGGAATCGAAACGGCAAATTTTTTATTCTCAAATTTCTCATTATTTTGGTTAAAATATCAAGAATCAACGGTCGAAACTCGGCGCCTCGGATATCGTACTATCCCCGTTTTTTGAGGGGTCTTCTCACTTTAGACGCTAAAAAAGGCTATTTTCACTATTTTTTTGGATAGATTTATATTAAAGATATTGGTATAATATAAATCTTGTTGTTACACTTAATAAATACACTTTCGAAACATATTTTAAAAAATTATGCATTTATGTAACGCAAACAACTTTTAAACGCGTTTTCCTTGAAACGTTTTTTGACGGCTTATTGATGAAATCTTCGAAACTGTTGAACCGATCCTTATGAAATTTCAACCACATATTCTTGACAACTATAGCGATAGCGCATATCAATGATTTTTTAAAATTTGTATATTTACTATTTTGTTTTGCCAAAAACCGTGAAAAAAACTTTTTTTTTTCGAAAAATGTCCGCCATTTTGTTATTTTTGCATATACCGAAAATCGTATGATATATGCTATAGCCATTAACGTACTGAATCTAAAACCGTTTGATTTTTTTGTTTCGGATGATTCATCTCCGAGATTTCATCAACAGCGCAGACCTACCATTTTTTAGGACTTTTTTTTAACTACCATTTTCGTCTATAAATAATGACTTAAATATATAAAAATATTTTTAAAATGTTTTTTGAAAGTTTATTTATTAAGTGTAACAACTTTTATATCAATATCAATATCTATAAACAATAAATATAAACCTATAAAAAAATTAATGTCAAAATAGCCTTTTTTAGCGTCTAAAGTAAGAAGACCCCTTAATACGATCAGTCGTATGAATTCACTACATGCTGATGGTTGAAACTTTATGAAATCAGCGCGTTAAAAAAAAGATATCTTGCGTGGGACCTATTTTTTCAAGCACGTTTGAACTTTGTGACGCACTATTCTCCGGAAAAAAAAACTTTTTTTTTCATCCTTGGGTGCACCTTTTTTGAGCAAAATTCGAGGAAGTATGAAAAACTTTTTTCTCAGTATTGGGCAATAATGCCCAAGAAAGATTAAAACTGTCATACTTCGAAGAAAAAAAAAAGAAAGGGCCTCGTATTTTCTAGACTTTCTTGTTACTAGTTCGGGAGTTTGGCGCAAAAGTTTCCATACTCGTAGGTATATTACGAATATCCTGCAAAGTTTCATTGCTGGTGTACGAGGCTCGACCACGCTGCGATTCCGTGACCCACATTAGTTTCTCGCAAATCATCATCGACCGCGCATTTATTTTATGTGAAATCTATCAACCTCGATTTCTTTAGGTCGTTTTTTTTCCTTTGCTTCGTAATATTTTTTTTCCGCTAGGTTTATTTTTCAATCTTCTGAATGCAATTCACATAGAAAAAAATATTAACTTTTTCGTTTACGTAAGACCTATTGGCTTCGTCAGATTTCCAGATCGCTTCATTTATTGAACAACGCTAAACGTTTTTTTACATCCTTAGTTAAAATATTTTTTTAAAGCTTAAGGTAGACCGATCGCGCGCTCTTGATTTCTATAGATTTTGTTCAAATTTTAACCAGACATTGTTCATATTATTATGCATGTTTGAGTGAAATTTCAGAACAGTCGACTATTTAGATTGGGAGATAATGGGTTTTTAAATTGCAACTTTGAACACTACAGGGTCTGCATTGAAATTTAGACAGAATAATTTTCCGTAAACAATATTTGACCCTTATAATAAGAAGACATATGGCAATACCGCCATCGTTCCACGTATCCAATGCCGTAAGTTTGCGCGGCATATTTAAAATAATACTGCAACACAAATTTTTATTTGGCAGTAATTTTTAATCGAACAAAGTTTTTGATTAGCTATGAATTAACCAACACTTGTTTGTCAATGAAGATAACATAAACAATATAAAATATTAATATTTATAACGCAAATATTTTTTTATGATAAAAGTTTTTAAGTTTAGGAATAGGATAATTATTATTTTTTTCTCGAAATATTCAACAATACTGTTCTGCGGTGTTGCCATATATCTTCTTATTATAGGGGACAAATATTTCTTACGGATTCTGTCTTTATTGAACGTTTTTAGCAAAACGGAATAGCAAATGCAATCCAAACTTTTTTCACTCTTTCCCTAACTAGTTTGCTATCTAAACATAATTTATTTCAAAATTTATAAACACAATAGAATGGTACGACGAATTATGTGACCTGACTTTCCGCCAATGCAGACCCTGCAGTGTTGAAAATTGCCATTTTAAAACCCATTATCTCTCAATCTAAATAGTCGACTGTTCTGAAATTTCACTCAAACCTGCGTAATGAGATGAACAATGTCTGGTTAACATTTGAACAAGGTCCATAGAAATCAAGTGCGTGCTCTCGTTCTGCCTTAAGTGCCGTTGCACATACTTTGCTTACCATTGCACACTTGCCAATTAAGGCCTTAGGCCACTCTAGAGGCCGAAAAAAAAGGCTTTTTGGGGATTTCTTTCAGAAAAACTACAAAACAAATCGAGATTACATTTTTTGAAGCAATTAATTTCAAAATGGCGGCTGTGCAGCGTTTATCTCAAAACTGCATTTTTTAAGTTGGCTGGAAACATAACTCACACAATTTTCAACCGATTCACTTGAAATGTTGAATATATCTTGAAAAATACATTGTCTATGGAAGTACGTAGGATTTTTTTTATATTGCATAGTGCATTTGCTATTAACAATTGTCTGACGATTTTTTAGGCAAATTTTTGGAAATTGAAAAATTTCGTCAGATAATTGTTAATAACAAACGAACTATGCAATATAAAAAAAATCCTACGTACTTCCATAGACAATGTATTTTTCAACATATATTCAACGTTTCAAGTGAATCGATTGAAAATTGTCTGAGTTATGTTTCCGGCCAATTAAAAAAATGCAATTTTGAATTAAACGCTGCACAGCCGCCATTTTGAAAATAATCGCTTCAAAAAAATTATTGTATACAGTCACTGACATGTATGATAAACACCCTTTTTTGTAATCTGGATTTATTTTCTAGTTTTTCTGAAAAAAAAAAATCCTCGAAAAGCCTAGGTTTTCGGCCTCGAGTGGCCTAGCCCCTTAACCTGGGCAGTCGTATAGCCAATTAAGGCCGCCGAGTCTTATTGCAAATAAAAAATAATTGCTATTATCCTTATGAAAAAAAATCTCGGCGCAATATTTTCATTCGCTTAAGGCGTTACCCCCACTTGTAGCGCAAAAAAAGGCCTTTTTCATGAATTTTTTAAAAGAAAACTACAAAACTTTTTTAATCGATCAATATACCATCTTAAAGAACACATCTTGAAGAACTTTCAGTAATTTTTTATTGAAAAATATTACATTGTTTAGTGGCAAATGGCCGTCAATGAAATAATGTTTTTATATACACGGTTTGCGGTGACCAACATTGCGGCGAAGTGGATCATCTAAAAAAAATGGGGTGGATTTAGTCAAATATAAGTATAAACTAGTCTTTAATCGAAGGATTTTAAAAAATATTCATTTTTCACAAAATGGCGGACAGTCAAAGTTAATGGTTCGATTTTAACGAGAAAAAAACGGTCGTCTTTTGGCTATAAAACGGCCATTTTTTTTTTCGAAAAAAAAAATCGAACGATTAAAGACTACATTTTTATGTATTAAATAAGCCTGCAAAATTTCAAGAAGATCGGTTCATTAGAGTTCGAGTAATCTTGGTCACCGACTTCAGAAATGCCATTTTGAGAAAAACGCGTTTAAAGTTTCAATTTCAGTTTACACGAAGAAAATATTTTTTTTTGTAAACTTACATAGAGTCATCTATTCCGGGCCCACACAGAAGTATGGGCCCGGACACTTATACTTCAAAAAAATGCAATAAAAAAAAATCGATTTTTTCAAAATCGCAAGTGGGGGTAACCCCTTAAGATAAACTTTGATGGAAATAAATCCATTCATCTTCATAAGAAAGATCAGCGAAAGAAAATTTTTGTAAACTTCGTTAACGCTCATTTTTCTGGTGTCTGACCAATAATGGTGTTATCCACTTTAGAATCATTCTCTGATATTTCTCCAGCTTCTTCGTCGACTTTCCATTACTTTTTTGCCGTCCTATTGTTCCTGCTCACTCTTCCCTTCCCACACTCTCACTTTCTCTCTCGTCTCTCTCCCCTCTCGTTATTCCTTATGCCCTCGTCTCATTCAGCTAACCCCACCAGACACCTTAATTAACCACGTCACTGGGTCAAACGAGCTGAATAACGATCTTCTTGCGTGATGAGATGGTCTCGGCACTTTTATCTGATTCTCCCCCTCATGGGCAACGATTCTTAAGTTTTATTTTTCTCTCTCCTTCCTCCTCCCCCCTCTCTCTCTCTCGCTTTTCTTTTTTGTTTTATTTCATTCTCACTCGACGCTAACGGAGATTGGCCCCCCGTGATATCAAGTTATGGCTCATGATTACAACCCTCGGTACCGCGACCGCTGTCCTTTATTTATGCATACGCTTATTGCTGCTCCTTCTCGTTTCGCCATTCCACTTCCTCGTGGGTCGTAATACAGACTGACAGCGTGCACCAAACATCTTATACACCGAGGGCCTGGAATGCGTCTCTATTCTGTCTTCGATTGCAGCTCATAGCGGTCACTTGGCGAAAAAATAAAAAAATTGGTAGTCGCCATGGACTTGTACGAATTTTGGTTGTCAAGTATTTTCTAGACGACGTCTCGTTTTTTTCACTCGGAGTTTTAGCCAAAAACTCATTTACTGGTATTCGAAAAATTGCTATTATATTTTCCAACAAAAACATCGATCTATTTTGTAAAGTCCGAGGAGTCTGGAGGCGTTCGTGCATTAAGGGGTAACACGAATGAGGAATGTTAAAAAAATTGATTTTTTGAAAATTGGCTCAAGAGATGCTTTGAACTATCGAAAATGAGGGGGAAAAAGTTTGGTACCTGTAAAACAAAGGTCCGCAGGCCCGTGACGGTCTGCGTTGACAGTGGCCCGTGTACGAGACGACGATCGTTTTTCTCGGAACACAATTTTTCAAAACGGCACGCACGATACCTTCGACAATTTTCATTAATTTCACTCTAAATGTTGAGCACATCTTTGAGGGGTCTTCTCACTTTAGCTGTTATAAAAAGGTTATTTTCATCCATTTTTTTGATAGGTTTATATTATAGATATTGATATAAAAGTTGTTACACTTAATAAGTACACTTTGGAAAAACTAAAAGAAAATTTTAATGTATTTATGTAACCTAAACAAACTTTAAACGCGTTTTTCTCGCAACAACGTTTTTCGACGGCTTGTTGATAAAATCTTCGAAACTACTGAACCGATCCTTATGAAATTTTAACCACATATACTTTACAACTATAAGTATAGCGTATATCAAGGACTTTTTTTTAATTTTGATATTTATTATTTTCTTTTTAAACGGTGAAAAGAACACGTTTTTTTTTCGAAAAATGTCCGCTGTTTTGTTATTTTTGCATATATAAAAAATCGAATGATATGCGCTATAGCCATTAACATACTGAATCTAAAGCCGTTTGATTTTTTTGTTTCGGATGATCCATCTCCGAGATTTCATCAACAGCGTAGACCTACAATTTTTTTAACTACCATTTTCATCTCTAAATAGTGACTTAAATAAATACATTTTTTTTTAAATGTATTTCGAAAGTGTATTTATCAAGTGTAATAACATTTATATCAATATCTATAATATAAACCTATCAAAAAAATCATGAAAATAGCCTTTTTAGCGTCTCAAGTGAGAAGACCCCTTAAAATAACATTCCGAAGAGAAATACGTGCCGGATTTTGCATGAGTTAATCATTAGTTAATCATTAGTTATTTCCATGAGTTAATCATTAGTTATTAACGAATGATTGACCTTTTTTTCTGTCGAAAATTGAGTTTTAACTTCAAATGCTTGCCAATTACACAGAAATTAATATTTTCAAAATCCCCGACGTATTTCTCTAGCCATATTCATGTAAATTAATACAATTTTTTATATTTTCTTCCAAATACAAATTTGCGTCAGTTATACTGCGTGCCGCAGAGTGACTCAAATTCAACATGCGTCGCGAGAATGACTCCACTATTTTGTGTAATTTTTTAATACCGTATTTTTTGTTCACTTGAAGGTATGACTAATAACATTCTTCAGTATTATTATTCTCTTACTTGTCCTTCCACAAAAAAAAATCGCAAAAAATCACTTCATTTTAGACGTTTACAGTGGTGTAAACTTAATGCAAACCTTAAATGCAAAACGAGCGAAACATGTCTGACAGAAGAAATTATTTTTCTTAATTGTTGAAAAACTTTGTGCTTATGACAAAGTTTACTTACAATACATTGATTTTTCTAATTTATGGTATTTTTTTTAGAGGGTAAGGAATGTATATATCTTTTCAGGGGTCATAGGTACTTTTGACATCATAATTTTAGTGTTCAAAACGATTTTTTTGCTTAAAAAAAGTGAAAAATGGCGAAGATATAACCAGTCGCCGTGAAGCTGTTCGGAAGGGAGGCCGAATGCGGTGTACACTCCAGCATCTCATAGGATTATCTGACACAGTATGCGAAAAAAAAATTGATTAATATATACATGTGGTCACTTGATGAACTAATAATATTGGGAAAATAATGATAGGTGGCTAAAGGCGAGGCCTTTGAATAACAAAGTTGATTTTTTTGGAAAAAAATTCAAACTTTGATTCAGCCAAAAACACGTTTATTTTGATAATTTTTAGTCGGTCGTAATTTCATCAAGTGACCACATGTATATACGAAACAATTCTTTTTTGTGCAGACTGTTTCCGATAATCCTACGAGGTGTTGGAGTGTACATCGTAGTCGGCCTCCCTTCAGGACAGCTTCACGGCGACTGGTTATATCTTCGCCATTTTTCCCTTTTTTAAGTAACAAAAGTCGTTTTGAAAACTAGAATTATGTGATCAGAAGTACCTATGAGCCTAAAAGGATATACATACATTCTTTACCCTCCTAAAAAAAATCATGAAAATCGACTAAGATTTGGCATTCTATAGGGAGTGCTCCCTTTAAGGCCGGAGTCTGAGTAAGAAGGTCCAAAAAAGCGTGTTTTCGGGAATTTTTTTTACAAGAGAAAAAAATAAGTGAGCCCAGTAAGCATTGAGGTATCTTTTCATATATCTTTGAAATGTATAAAAAAATGTCAACACGAAACAATAAATGACTGCAGATTTATCAGAGTATTCCATGTGCGTTTTGCCACTGCAGTCCCCAATCGGCGGGAAAGATGCAGCTCGTAATTGTTGACTCAACCAAAAAAACCAATACAATTTTCAATTGTCGTATATGTTTCTTCCGGATAAATTAAGAAAAAGCTGAAAAAATCGTGAAATTATAACTTCTCTTAGGTTTGAAAAAAATGTGATTGAAAAAAACACTTTATCGTGCTATAAAAATTATTTAAATAGACTTTTTCAACGACTTTTTTAATTCACTTAGAAAATATTTTCATATTAAAGAAAATAAACTTTGGTTTGATTCAATAGGTCGTTTAGTTTTTTTGCTATCACGCCGGCCAATTTTGAAAAATCGTGAAAATGAAAACTGGAGAAAACTCGCTTCAAAGTTTTCAATAGGAGGCAATATCAATATCAAATATCAATCGCTTCTCTGCTTTTGGCCTTGTATCTTCGAAAATATTTACAATTGGCCTTTGTAACTTTGTGAATATGTTTTTGGATCGTTTATCTATCGATTTAAGAAGAAAAAAAAACGATTTTTCGGACCTTCTAATTCAGGCTCCGGCCTTCAATGCGATGTTGAGTCACGATATTTCACTTTTCACTCTGTACTTTTAGTCATATCGATATTGCATTCTGTATTTTGAATCACATGTGGCAGGTGATTAAATTTAAGGTTTAATCAACTTCCTCGTGGACATCTATTGTACGCACGCTGACATTACTCGAACTATTAGTTTTTTGTGGTAGTTAGGGTCAGAGTGGGATGAGTGGCTCATTTTTTTAGAGGTCTATAGCTGTCTAACCGTTCACACAATCTCAATGAAACCTTGACTAAACGTGAGGTGTGTCCAATGGCTTCACTTTGTTAAAAGACACTGAACGGCCTAACCCAATAGATATTGAGATAATAACCATTTTTTTTAAATGCGATTTGTTCCACTGTGTACGTGGGGGTGTACACAGTGAAACATGCCAGTCAAACAAAACTTCAAAATCAACCAAAATTTGAAGAAAATTACCAAAGGCAAAAAAAGGCCTTTTTCATGAATTTTTTTAAAGAAAACTACAAAACTTTTTTAATCGATCAATATACCATCTTAAAGAACACATCTTGAAGAACTTTCAGTAATTATTTTATTGAAAAATATTACATTCTTTAGTGGCAAATGGCCGTCAATGAAATAATGTTTTTATATACACGGTTTGCGGTGACCAACATTGCGGCGAAGTGGATCATCTGAAAAAAAAATGCGGATGGATTTAGTCAAATATAAGTATAAACTAGTCTTTAATCGAAGGATTTTAAAAAATATTCATTTTTCACAAAATGGCGGACAGTCAAAGTTAATGGTTCGATTTTAAGGAAAAAAACGGCCGTTTTTTGGCTATAAAACGGCCATTTTTTTCGAAAAAAAATCGAACGATTAAAGACTACATTTTTATGTATTAAATAAGCCTGCAAAATTTCAAGAAGATCGGTTCATTAGTGTTCGAGTAATCTTGGTCACCGACTTCAGAAATGCCATTTTGAGAAAAACGCGTTTAAAGTTTCAATTTCAGTTTACACGAAGAAAATATTTTTTTTTTGTAAACTTACATAGAGTCATCTATTCCGGGCCCATACAGAAGTATGGGCCCGGATACTTATACTTCGAAAAAATGCAATAAAAAAAAATCGATTTTTTCAAAATCGCAAGTGGGGGTAACCCCTTAAATAGTAAAAAAAATATTTTATAAAAAGATAAACACGTATGGGCTATCAAGGTGGCTTTAGTCATTTGGGGTTTTAAGGGAAGACACCACAATGACGGACCGAAAAAAGGTCGCTTTTTCCGATTTTTTTTTCTACTAAATTATTTATTTGGGATTTGGAAAAAAGGTATGTTATTAAGCATACATTAAACTTCTTTCCTGTAAATTTTTATTTGAAATAATTAAAAGTTAACGATGGGGTACAATAGATCCTCTGTAAAAAAAATGTGGTCCAACGCCTCGGATCGATGACTTGACAATGGTTGGTTTAAAAGAAAACAAAAAACGTTATAATCTATATAAGTGTGGTTCTCTTTATAGGTAGGCGTTTTGCGAAAAAAAAATGGCGGGTGTTAAATGAAAAGTGTAATTTTGGCAAAATTTTCACTTGTATTTGAGGGCTCAAAAAAATAGGAAAATGAAAAAACAGCTACGTACCACGATAGCTACTGCAATTACGGAAAGTTTGGGATTTTTTTAAATTGAATATCGGACAATTATAGCTAGAGTTATGATTCCGGGCAGGACGAGAAAAGTCGTTTCGAGAAAAACGCGATTGAAAGTTTTAGTACACGTAAATCGCTGCACTACCTGCTCTCACTAAATCGTCTGTACTTTGGTCAATTTTCAATATTTTCATTACATTTTTTTCACATTTTATTGAATACGTATACTTTGATAAAATGCAAAAAAAATCGATTTTTTTCTACCCGTTGTGCGGCCTTGAGGTAAGTGACAAAAAAATCTGAGTCTCATTTTTTCGTGGGTGATACCCGAGTAAATACTTACAAGTATCATTGCACGAGCCTAACAGATATGGGAATAAATTTCTCAAGAGGATAATCCTGTTCTTTCAACCTTTGCAACCGACTTTTTCTCGGTCCTTTCCAACCTCGCATTCCTTGCCTTTTTCTCCCATTCTCCTTCTCTTTACCTCATTTATTTTCTTCGCGCTCCCTGGCGCATCGCCCTTCTCCTATTTCTTTTTATTTCGTATATGCAAATATATTGTCATAAAGCTTAGTTCGCCAAAAGCGTATTATTACAATGTGACGGTGCTTGGAAGATGCACAACCGACCGAACCGGATTTGTTTTTCCTTTTCCGTACCTTCTTTCGGTTTTTTTTCTTTCACTTTTAAGCACACGTCTCACCGTAAATTTATAATAGGGTCACGGCTAACGAAGGCTGCGGGCACTGTCGCAGCAGCGATGCCTCGTAGATTACATACCGTCGCACACTTTGTACTTCTTTTTTTTCAAATTTTCTTCTGATTGTATATACGCATTCATAGGTTGTAATTATTTTGATGCACGCGTGCGCATCCGCAAACTCAGCGACAGCGGTAAGGCGGAAGCCTGAATTAGAAGGCCCCGAAAAAGCGCTTTTTCGGGAATTTTATTAGAAGGGAAAAAAACAAGTGAGCCCATTAAACATTGAAGTATCTTTTCATGTGTATTTGAAATGTATGAATAAAAATGTTCAACATGAAACAATAGATGACTGCAGATTTATCAGCCTATTCCATGTGCGTCTTGCCCCTGCAGTCCCCAATCGGCGGGAAAGATACAGCTCGTAATTCTTGACTGGAACAAAAAAAAACCAATAAAATTGTTTATTGTCATATATTTTTCTTCTGGGTAAATTAAGAAAAAGCTGAAAGAATCGTGAAATTATAACTTTTTCTCAGATTAAAAAAAATGTGTTTAAAAAACACTTTAACGTGCTATAAAAATTATTTAAAAATACTTTTTCAATGACTTTTTTAATTCACTTAGAAGAGATTTTCATACTGAAGAAAATAAACTTTGGTTTGATTAAATAGGTCGTTAAGTTTTTTTGCTATCACGCCCGCCAATTTGCAAAAATCGTGAAAATGAAAACTGGAGAAAACGCGCTTCAAAGTTTTCAATATAGGAGGCAATATCAATATCAAATATCAATCGCTTCTCTGCTTTTGCCCTTGTATCTTCGAAAATATTTACAATTGGCCTCTATAACTTTGTAAATATATTCTTCTTTCATAGGTTATCTATCGATTTAAGGGGAGGGTAGGGGTTTCAGCGTGAAAAAAAACACTTTTTTGCGAATTTTTTAAATCTATATGGATAGAGTAAATTTATTGAAAACTTTTGTACATTGTTAAGTGTCATTTCAAGAACATTCCGTGAAATTTGTACGCGAAAATATCCACAAACAAGCCGGTGACAGAGCTTTTTCAAGAATGCCTTTGGAAAAACACGATTTGCGGTGTTCACTGTATCTCAGCTAGAAATGACCTGAAATCAAGTACCATTAAAATTTAGTCAAAGTATCATCAAATCGTTCCCTCAACGGTCTTTGATAATTTTTTTTTCATTTCTAAATTTTTGGTGATCATGTAAAGTGAAAAGTGCTATTTTTCACGAAAAATTCCGCCATTTTGGGGGTGAAAACCCCCTCAATGCAAAAAAAATCTCAAACTAACCGTTGGGGGGAGGTATTTTGTATGTAGAAAGTGTGTACCAAGTTTGAAATAAATCGGTTATGTAGTTTTCAAATAGCAGTGAACACGGACTTTGAAAAAGTGGTTTCGAGAAAAACGTGTTTGAAGTTTAGAGAAGTCAGAGCTACAGTGTTAGAGGAGCGGGACTAAATAGTCAATAACTTCGAGAGTTTTGCTCTGATTGACTTGAAATTTTGGGATTATATTCTTGACAAGTTTAACTATAAGAAAAGACAAAAAAATCGATTTTTCAAACGAGCAAACCCCTACCTTCCGCTTAAGCAATTTAAAAAAAAACGATTTTTCGGACCATCTAATTCAGGCTTCGACCTTAACCCTTAATGCCCGAGTCGAAATTTTCGAGCCGCGTTCAACCCACAAAATGAAGGCGAGCAGAAATCGGCGTGAGCGGATTATTGGGTATCTAAAGGAGGGTACAATGTTTGAAAGTACCATGCGTTAGAGCCTCCGATGAACCTCCGGCATGGCAGAAAGTAGACTTTTTGACTCAAAGGAGGTCAGGGAGGGTCACAATTGAACCTACGGAACCTCAGGTGAGCCTACTTCCCATATAGGGTCGCCTGTCGTAACAAAAATGCCAGCATTCAGCCATTAAACGGTTTGCTGATAATCGGCCAATAATTCGTCGACCAGCATTGGGGTACTGTAGGCGGATGAACGGCTTGCCAGATCTATGCCAGCCATTCGTGGGCCAATACTATCGCACCGATAATATGGCGATCAGCATTGGGGTATCGTAGGCAGAAGAACGGCTTGCCAGATCTATGCCAGCCATTGGTGGGCCAATACCATCGCACCGATAATATGGCGATCAGCATTGGGGTATCGTAGGCGGATGAACGGCTTGCCAGATCTATTCCAGCCATTGATGGTTTTTTTTGGGGCGTTTTGCAAATGCAGGTCGTTAAACTCTAACACGTAAAAACAAGGGATAAGGTTTCGAAACGCATATCCCACTAATGAAGCTGAAATTTTGCACCGACCTTCTTTTCAATATTTTAAGAGAACCTTTAAAAGGATATTGGCGACTAGCAATAGTTTTCGATATATCGTATATTGAAAATTATTTATTGTACTGCGCTTCTACTATATTAAATAAAACCAAACAAACCCATCCCACATGGCAAGTGATATGCACATACGGGCGAGCACTGTTTGCCAGGAAGCAGCGCGGCCGAAGGAGTGGGGGGTATCTATCGGATAAATAGATATACTCGTATGGCGTGAAATAATAAACTTTGCAATGCGATATATGGAAAACTATTGCTAGTCGTCAAAAATCCGTTAACGGTTTCTCTTAGGATAATGAGAGGAAGTTCGGTGCAAAATTTCAGCTCGATCAGAGGAGTATGCTTTTCGAAACTTCACCCAAAACGAGCGAGTTATTTTTACAGCCTAAATGGACCAAAAAAATTGTCGATAAACTTTAATGTCACGAATAAAATTATCGGCATCAAAGTAAGAAACGAACAAACGATGGATTCTGTAAGTGTTAGAATGGCTAAGTGGGTAGAGCGCTCGACACTAGAACGAAAGGCGCAGGTTCGATCCCGATGAAAGGTAAAAACTTGAACAATGCAGAAAGCGTTTTTAATGCAATTATTCTATGTACATGGACATAAGTAAAGCAGAAGAAAACAAAAAAGATACTACTAGAATTTTTTTATTCATAATTTGCCAATTTTTTGTTTTTCATTTCCGGCAGAAGATCCGGCAGCTGTTGCTGGGCCAATATGGGCGTATGATAGTTGGCCCAGTCTTAGCAGCCATTCATGGTTTACCATTACCAACCATGCATGGTGCGGATCTGGCCCGTTTGTATAGCCATTACCGCGCCATCGTTTGTTCTCTGGCAACCAGTCGTGGGCCATTACTGTGCCGATTGTAAAACCCTATTTGGGTTCGAGCGTTCCCGCAGAACCTACTGGCCCCCCTTTCGGCCTACTGTACACTGCTAAACAAAAAAATTAATTTATATAGAATCTATTTAAATAAAATAGGTTTTTTTCCTTGTCTCCCAGCCCACTACGATCATATTTCTTTCAAAGATATTTATATATGTTAATAAAGATGAGATTCAAATTAATCTTCATTTGCTTACAATGTACACTGTAAAGCTTAGTGTACTATATGCAAAAAATATTTCATAAATCGAAAATAAAATGAACGCATTATTTGGGAGCTTTACTACAAGGATTTTTCATCGTAATTCGTCATTCCCTGGCCTTTGGAAATGATTTTTTTCGAAGAAAATATTTGCCCTATATGCGATTTGAACCTAGTCCTACCTACTCATAGCTACGCGCCGCTGCCCCTATGCTACCGAGTGCTTATAACATTTTGGTCGCTGATGTGGCATAAGAGACCAAATGAATACCTCCAACTATTTGTTGTATCACATAAGCTATAGATTTTTCAAACACACACACACACACACACACACACACACACACACACACACACACGCGCGCGCGCGCGCGCGCGCGCGCGCGCGTGTGTGTGTGTGTATATGTATATGTTTATTTATAGAAAATTAATCTATTTAATATCGTCCAATAACTACATATTTTATTTGATCCTAATAAATCTGTGATTCGGTTTCATCAGTTTAAGATTTTCATCTGTATAAAAAAACAATTTAGTCAAGTTCACTGAATGGATCTAGTTATTTTTTTTTAATTTACCTTAAATAAAATATTTGTAGAGTTAAGCATTTTTCTATTTGATTGAACTAATGGTCCATCTTTATTGTAACACTCATATCAAAGGGTCGGGGGGTAGTGAAGGTGGAGAGAGAGGAATTGTATATATATAATAGGCGGGGAGTAGTGAATTTCTCTCTCTCCACCTTCACTACCCCCCACCCCCTTGATATGAGTGTTGCAATAAAGATGGACCATTAGTTCAATTAAATAGAAAAATGCTTAACTCTACAAATATTGTATTTAAGGTAAATTAAAAAAAACTAGATCCATTCAGTGAACTTGACTAAATTGTTTTTTTGAACAGATGAAAATGTTAAACTGATGAAACCGAATCACAGATTTATTAGGATCAAATAAAATATGTAGTTATTGGACGATATTAAATAGATTGATTTTCTATAAATAAACATTTTTAAAATCAATCATTTTAATAATGGAATGCAATAGGCAAAATTTGGTTCTATGAAAAATCTAGTTAATACAAATTTAAAAAAAATCAAATAGACGCGGTTAGTTAATATCATAATATTTAGCGGGAAAAAAATAAAAATATGCTTCATACATACACGTGGAAATATTTTTTTAATTTTCGACGTGCTAAAAATGAAAACAAGGAAAAATCAAACATCTTATTTGAAATCGACGGTAATCGGCCGTCGCCATTTATCAACTCATTATTGAATAAACAAAAAAAACAAAACGAACAAAAACAAAAACAAAAAATCGAATGAGGTTGAATTCTAAACCGACAATTTCAATCCTTCAGAACATGAAATAGACTATAATTAACACCCTATCGTTCCATATAGAAATCAACATTATATGTTATTTAGATATACACTGCCAGCTAAAAGTTTTCGGACACTCCACATAATCGCAAAACTTTTGAGCGCTGGATAATTGCCAAATAATGTTAGAGTAATATAATTCATTTCATTTATTATTTCACTAAGATACTATAAAGATCTATATGATTAAGTAATTTCACAGAGCTTTATAGTATCTTCGTAAAATAATTATTATTCTACCATAAGTTTGCAATGATCCAAAGTGATATTAAGTTTTGCAGTTATCTGAAGTGTCCGAATACTTTTGACTGGTAGTGTATATTCGAATATATTAACGCAACCACACATTTCGAGTATTATATATATATATATATATATATATATATATATATATATATATATATATATATATATATATATATATATATATATAAAGTATTATATAATATATACCGTCGCTTAAATGTTTGGATACACCAGTCGATATTTCTTGCTGCACTAAAAGTCACATAGCTTCGTAAAAAAAAGATAACCAAATTTACCGAACGGTGTTTTGACGGGAATAAATTCAGCTGTATATTGCTTTTCTGAAATATTTTTTTATCATTTTCTTTTCGACCCGGTACGCACTTTTATACGTGACTGATTTTCGGCTTTTTTTCGACCATCAAGAATTGAACGCATGACTTATGGAAAAAAAATTGTTACGTTTATCCATGATGAACTTAAACGGGGTAGCAGGAACTTCATTTGCGTTTTTTATAAAGTTTTGTACGATTTTTTCCGCAATGTTATTTCATTTTTTGCTAAAAAGACTAATTCTAGATAATGCAATGTAACTCAAGAACTAGAGGGCTTAAGACGAAATGTCAAGAACGAAAAACGTCGCGTAAGCTTATACTGGATAGACTGGCATTTTTTAAAGAATTTTCCTGTGAGTTTTTTTCTCACAGGAAAATGCCTATTAATCCGATAGAATTGGAGTAAGACTGTATACACAAGCATTCTTTTATCAATTGCCTATAAAATAATAATAAATCGATATTGAGCAAATTTGATTGTTTTCGCATATTAATATTGGACTATTAATTTGATAAGGGGACGATGTATTTTCATTAATTTCGTATTATTTTCGTCATCGAACGGGTTACCGATCAGGTCACAATGGAATGATGATGGAGGAGATATCGAATTTGGGCCGAAAGCAGGTTAGGTGGGGTCGAGGCAACAGTTTGAGATTGAAAGCAGGTTAAGGAGGCCTGTGCTCTGCACGTTTCACTGAAACTGGGGGTCGAGAGAAGGTTTGGGAGGTCTAGCAGAGGCTACCCTGGGCCAAGAGGAGGTCTCTTCATGGCACTGAACTCGACAAATGAGGTTTCGTAGGTTCAACGGAGGCTGGCGGCTTATGTATTACAAAAGAAATGGGTCCTGCGAGGGTTCAGAGGAGGCTAAAAATTTCGACTCGGGTGGTCACTCCGGTTAAAATATACCCCAGCCTTTTTTTGACCTGGAATACCTTCCAGGATATTCGGGAAATGGGACATTGTTTTGCATATTTAAAATCACACTTTTTGAAAATAATCGGTATGGTCGTGTAGAAAAGAGTTAAAAGTACATTGCAGTATTTTTTTTCTCTATTTTTCAATAATTTATCACACTGCAAAATGTTTGGGGTGAATTTCACCCACAATGACTTTAACGTAATTTTTTCAAGGTGTGACTGGCAAGGGTTAAGGATGAAGACGAAAATCTGAAGAGTTTTGGACATATCAAACATGTTATGGTTATTGATTTCGAATTATAATAATTATGCGAAAAAGTTGACAGAAGATTGTTTGGGAAAATAATCGTATAATAAAAAATCAGGAAAAAGGGTTTCAACTTAAGGGGTTGCACCACCCGGAGAGGCTAGAATAAGACTTGGTATTTATGAATATTTTGTAGCTTAACTAATGCATATTTTTAATTTCTATCTTTACACTCTTTTAGTACATGTTTTAAGCTTCTTTAATGTATTTTTTTAATCTACAAATATGCATAATTGGCAGAGACACACGCCTCCGCGCGCGTGAAGTTTTTTTGCCACCTTCAATCTGCGGAAATCCTAATGGCCTCACGGTTCATCTGAAACATAAACGAATTAAAATATTTTGTTACGTTAGGTTAAATACACGGCGCTACATTGGATTTTTTGGAAAAAAAATGGATTTTTGGTATCACGAAGAGATTATGTTTGTTTATCACATAAACTTTCTCCTTAAAAACATTGATGACACAAAAACGATTAACATTAGAAAAAAATCCCACGAACGGATTGAGATAATTATGTTACAAATGTGTGGTATAAATTTCAAATCAATCGGAATAGCTGTGTTGAGTTATATTTCCCGAAAATTCGAAAAATGTCGTTTCGAGAGAAAACGCGTTTAAAGTTTTGACGCAGCTTCAACAGTAAAAAAAAAACAGAAAATTTGTGACACATCTTGCTCGCGATCTTGACCTTTTCCGAACTGTTCTGGCCTCTTTTGTAGTCTCTAACGCGCGTTTTACAGCAAGCGATAGACTAGGTGGGCAACCAAGTTTTCGGGTTTTTTGACCAATAAAAAATCGAAAATTTCAAGACAAATACAAAAAATGGTTCGTTCGAAGTATTGTCCCTCGCTATTTACACATTTTTGCCATCTCTCTGGCAATACACAAATACCGCGACGATAAAAAGACGCGTCTTTGGACTGAAACCATTCGTCAAACCAATTTTGTACTGCATCGTAATTGGCCAAGTGTAGCCCACCCAAGCCCTGCGCCATCGACCGGAACAAGTGATAGTCTGAAGGGGCCAGGTATGGCGAATACGGCGGGTGCGGTAGCAGATCCCATTTCAGTGTTTTTATGGTGTCCTGGACGATGGAACTGCGATGGCACGGAGCGTTGTCGTGCTGCAATCCCATCCCATGTAGGTTTCGCCAATCGAACTGTAACGGCCAATACTTGGGCCAATGTTGGCGGGGCGATGATCGATTACCCAATTGTACGCCAATGCTCGGCTGAGTATTGACTAGCCAACATTGGTTTGCCGATACCAGGCCTATGTTCGGCCAAATATAGACTCGCTAATCATTGGCTTGTCGATACGAGGCCGATGTTTGGCGAAGTATAGACCCGCCAATCATTGGTTTGCCGATACGCGGCCAATGTTCGGCCAAACATAGACTCGCTAATCATTGGCTTGTCGATACGAGGCCGATGTTTGGCGAAGTATAGACTGGCCAATCATAGGTTTGCCAATACGAGGCCAATGTTCGGCCAAGTATAGACTCGTTGATTATTGGTTTATCGATATGAGGCCGATGTTTGTCAAAGTATAGACTCGCCAATCATTGGTTTGCCGATACGAGGCCAATGTTCAGCCAAATATAGGCTCTCTAATCATTGGCTTATCGATACGAGGTCGATGTTTGGCGAAGTATAGACTCGCCAATCATGTTTTTGCCGATACGAGCCCAATGTTCGGGAAAATATAGACTCGCTAATGATTGGCTTGTCGATACGAGGCCGATGTATGGTGAAGTATAGACTCGCCAACGTTGGTTCGCCGATACGAGGCCAATGTTCGGCCGAGTAACGCATGATCGAACCGCAATTTGTACATTGACGATTGATTGTTTCGCGTTGAAGTCATTGAGAGACGAAATAAATACTTTTCACGAGTCCATTGGACATTACTCTTAACAAATATACTACTAAATCAATGCACTCATTGTTGACCGATTCTCGAACGAGTTCATACGCGATCCTCTGCCGATTTTTATGAACCATCCTACACTGACAGAAAAATTCTATGAAAATTAACTAACCGCGTTTATTTACTTATTTTTTATTTGAATTAACTAGATTTCGTGAAATCAAATTTTTTCTATTGCATTCAATTATTGGAATTATTCATTTTAAATATATTTATTTATTGAAATTAAACTTGAACTAATGAACTAATGGTCTGTCTTTATTGCAACACACATATTAAAGGGTTGTGGGGGTGAAGAGGGTGGAGAGAGAGGAATTATATATATATATATATATATATATATATATATATATATATATATATATATATATATAGGTTATGTTTGAAAATTCTATAACATGTCATTCGATAAAACTCTAATTATCACAATGATATTAACTATTTGATATAGTTTATGTGATGAAAATAATGTTGAGAATCCATTTGGTGTCTCATGCCATATCTGCGATTCAGATGTTACAAGTACTCGGTAGCATAGGGGCAGCATGCTTAGCTATGAGTAGGTAGGTTCAAGGTTCGAGTCCCATATAGGTGAAATATTTTCTTCGAACTAATCGTTTCGAAAGACCAGGTAATGACGAATTACAATACAAAAATAATTATTTTTTTGGTCAATGCAGGACCAATTTTGTTGATCTATATCGGGTCACAATTATCCGCCAAGATTCGGCCGATAATCGGGCCAAGCTCGAGTGCCAATGATGGCAATCTTAGCGGGGACTTATTGTTGGTCGATTCTCGAATGAACTCCTACGCGATGCTCGGCCGATTCTCATAAGCCATTCTAGGGTCAATATTGATTGCGAATATCGGGCCGCTCTTATCATCCGAGGCTCGGTCGATGATCGGGCCAAGCTCGAGTGCCAATGGTGGCAAGCTCGGCGTCGAGCATCGGCCAATCGTTGGCCAGTACCGATCATCCTACATGGGAATGTTGTAGGTACAGACTTCGCATCCAGCTTGAAATTTTCGTTAAGATTCGAACAATGAGAAAAAAAATTATAACCAAAAATCGATTTTTTGAAAATTTCAGGGTGGTGTAACCCCTTAATATCGAACGAAATACGCTATTTTTCCAAACGATTCTGAATAGTTTGAAAAATATATGCTGTTGAAGTTTGCATCGTTGGAACGCAACGAAAGTTTCGAAGCCGAATTTTTTTGCCTCATTCAGCCCTCCAAAATCACTCAAACTTTATTTCCGATCCTTATTAGAGATCTTCAGCTTAAGAAAAAATTCCAGGTGATAATGAAAATGAGGAAATACATTTTTTTAAATATTTTCCGTTGCAATCCAACGATGCAAACTTCAACATCGCGAAAATGTTCCCTTTTGTTTAGTCCTCTTTTCGAATTCTCAAAGGTTATATATGGGAAACGGCGTGGCCAATGACGTTGAAATTCGTTAAAAGAAGAGTGGGACCTTTTTGCAAAAAAATATTTACATATCGCGGTTGTTTATGCACTTTTCGGAATTCAAAAAACGCAGAGAACATTTTGGAAAAATTCGAAACTCTTCAGAATAATCCACGAAGTCATTGTATCCAATGAAACTATTTTTTTCACGGATTATTCGTTGAAAATACTTATAAACAGCTTTTTTGCATTATTATTATTTGAAAATCAATATGCAACCAATGCAATAGATACTTTTTTTTTAATAAGGGTTTTTTTCGAACCGCGAAGTAGACCCCGAAGGTGTGATCGAATAAATGTTTTGGCTAGCAATGTACGTGCGATACATCCTTAACTAGAAAAAGAGTCCGTGAACGCGTTCAACGTGCTCTCGATTCTATTCTACTTTTACAGATAACGAGTCGCGCGGATGAGAATAACCTCGTGCAACTTAAGGGGTTACCCCCACTTGCGATTTTGAAAAAATCGATTTTTTTTTATTGCATTTTTTTGAAGTGCAATTTGAAGTGCAGTTTTTTTTTGATGCCCGGAATAGATGACTCTATGTAAGTTTACAAAAAAAAAATATTCTCTTCGTGTAAACTGAAATTGAAACTTTAAACGCGTTTTTCTGAAAATGCATTTCTGAAGTCGGTGACCAAGATTACTCGAACACTAATGAACCGATCTTCTTGAAATTTTGCAGGCTTATTTAATACATAAAAATGTAGTCTTTAATCGTTCGATTTTTTTTTTCGAAAAAAATGGCCGTTTTATAGCCAAAAAATGGCCGTTTTTTTTTCGTTAAAATCGAACCATTAACTTTGACTGTCCGCCATTTTGTGAAAAATGAATATTTTTTAAAATCCTTCGATTATAGACTAGTTTATACTTATATTTGACTAAATCCATCCGCATTTTTTTTTCAGATGATCCACTTCGCCGCAATGTTGATCACTGCAAACCGTGTATATAAAAACATTATTTCATTGACGGCCATTTGCCACTAAACAATGTAATATTTTTCAATAAAAAAATTACTGAAAGTTCTTCAAGATGTGTTCTTTAAGATGGTATATTGATCGATTAAAAAAGTTTTGTAGTTTTCTTTAAAAAAATTCTTGAAAAAGGCCTTTTTTGCGCTACAAGTGCACTCAGAAAAAAGATTTATTATGTTTTAATAAATTGGCACATTAGAACATAATTTCTTAGAAATTAATAAATGTTTACTCATATGGAGACAGTTTTTATGTGATTGTAACTACAGAATTTATTCGGCGTCACTGAATATGTTTTCTTACGTGCCGATTTTTCACATCAATTAAAAGCCATATTTAAATTAGAAAATTTGAATAAATATTTCCTCAAATCAAATAAATACTAATTTCCAATCACGAAAACCTCTTATTTCGCGACTATGATACTAATGCGCGCATGCGCACTTTGCCCTTCAACGCGACGGGCCCGACAGCAGGCCGTTCGTCAGATGTAGCTCACGCATACGCTTGCCATGTAGCTTCTTCCTATGCCAATGCTTTTGGCACAAGTGTCAGTGGTGCGTTTCGGAAGTGAGAAACTCGAAAGTGAGGAATGATTTGAGTGTAAGTAAGAATATAAAGGGAGAAAAAAACGATCAAGTGAAAAAATAATGACGGACGAAATGACACAATTCCTCGAAGAAAACCAGCGGGGGATTATGAAGAAACCTATTAGATGTTAAGAAAAACTCTATTTGTCGGATATAAAAGACCTATTTCTTCTAATTTATATATCCTATTAGATGTTAAGAAAAAATCTTAGTAAATCTTAAACATAAAGTTAAATAAAAAATGTTCTTAGCTGTTAATACAATCGTAGTAGGCCGACATACGAATAAGAAAACTTATTCGCCAGGAGACAAAATTCTTTGTCCTTAATAAATATTTTTTCTGAGGGTGGGGGTAAAAATCACATAGACGCGATTAGTTAATATCGATAGAATTTTTCTGTCAGTGTGGAAGTAGAAAACGACGTTTTGGATATTTCGACCATGCCAATCGTTCGCCTCCCCATCACGGTCTCTCTCTCTCTCTCTCTCTCTCTCTCTCTCTCTCTCTCTCAATTTCTCTCGCGCTCTCTCTCAATCTCTTTCTTCCTCTCTCTCTCTCTTCAATAGAGAACCATTTGAATACAACTTCGAATGGATATTCGACAATGTCGTTGCTTTTTTTCTTACGTTAATCCCCCCGCCCCCCCCCCCCCCCCCCTCGAAATGCTTGGCGATAGATATAGTATTGGGATACTCCCTGGTCCATTTTTAGCTTCGATATCGTCTCAGTTGAATCGTCACTCGAATCCCCCGAGTATGTTTATCTTTGTTTACTTCTAGTCGATGACTCAACAACAGTTTCAATTTCTTTACGACTTCAAATTGATTGTTTAAATCGTCAATGGAAATACAAAATTCGGTGTCGATCTTGAGACTAAATCCAAACAACATGCATTGCCAGATTTTTACGGGCGAGCTTCTTTCAATGACCCAGGCTCTACATCGAGAGAAACCACTATTTTTGAACATTGTTGTCGACACGTCGTCACGTCGAATGTTCAGGCCACATTACCCGAGTCTCAAGCTATATACGACGAGTAGGGGAAGGTGGGTCACAATGTGTTACTTTTTTAAACGTATTTTTACTCTTACCAATCAGTCTGATAAGAAAAACACGTGCATAGCCGATTTTTGTAGACCTTTGCGTGCTCAATAAAGCTACAATTTTTGCAAAAAGATTAAAAATACCAAAATAATGGGATCGTACCAAATTTGCGTCAAAATCGGCCAAATCGAACTCGCGATCTTATGTCAATCAGGTTGAAAAAAGTAGTTACGAGAAAAAGGCATTTACAAAAGCGACGATTTCTTTCGGCGCTCACGTTGACGATCGAGACGTAGTTGCCAACGTCTCGGCTCGAGTGGCGATCACCCGAGCTGTTTATACGAAGGCGATAACTGCTTAGCGAGCGGTACACAGGGCTGGTGGGCTCCACGGCTCGCAAGGGGATCGACGTTTCGACCGTCGAGGCGACGATCACTTCTCGAGAGACTTCCAAACCCGAAACATCTTCTAATTTCTATTAATACGTGCTCTGAATACTATTGAACACGACGTCACACGATTTTGTATTATTCACGCATAAAGTATATTTAATTCTGTCGTCCTACCATACGGCGTTTCTTACATTTAAGGGGCTATACCAGTATGAACGCTGAAAATTTGGGTGATTTTCGGGAATTTTTTGGAAGAAAAGTACTCAATTCAATGTTTCGGAAAATTAAGAATATATTTGGCTATATTTGACCTATATTACATAATTTTTTCATAGAAAAATATTGAGATCCAAGGGACTTATGCGCTGCCTTCGGAGGCGCCAATAAAAAAGTTTCTCCACTGTTGACATGATTGCGGCCGATTGAGTAGCTGAAACCGAAAAAAGAAGAAATATCGTTAAACTGGAAGGTATTTCCTGTATAATGACGTAGGATTTTCGGAAAAAATCAAAATCTCACAAAATAGCGGAGTTATGAAAAAAAAAGTCTGTTTTCTTGCCTATAAAATGGTCGTTTTTTTCACTGCCAAATCGTAAATTTTCATCCAATCAAAAATGCCCTACGTCATTGGAGAGTAAATATATTCAAGAGTACTCAGTTCAAATTTTAAGTCAATCGGATAATTGCCCTTTGAGTTACAATGTCAGCAAATTTGAAAAATCTCATTTCGAGAAAAACGCGTTTAAAGACTTAACTATCGATTTTTGCAAGATAAAATGACATTTATATAAATGATAATAATATATTCTTGGAAGTATAAACTGTCGAAAAAGACAAAAAATAGATTATTTTAAAGTGTCATACTGGTATAGCCCCTCAAAGTTTTGAGTACAATTTCAGACAACCGCAACATAAGTGGTATAATGAAATGTTATACTTACGTTATATTAATCGATCATTCTTGCCTCGTAAAGTGTGCCTTCCTCGACTTCGAAATGATGATTTTCTGAACCTCGTTCTTCCCTGCGAGCAGTCCTAGTTTTCTTAGAAGCTTCTGAAGTTCGTAACTCCTACCGGTCGATCCAATTCTGGTCTCGATTGTTAGCGTAAATGTTGGGAATTTCAAAATTTATTTTTGAGAACATATTCTTAACACTCTATACTTTGAGAGAATGCCAAGAAAGTGATTTAAAAAATATGTGGCCTCTAGTATTCTAATACTGCCTTAAGGCGGGAGGCTGCATTAGATGGTCCGAAAAATCGTTTCTTTTTATTCCTTAAATCCATAGATAAACTATCCAAGAATATATTTACAAAGTTACAGAGGCCAATTGCAAATATTTTTGAAGATACAAGGCCAAAAGCAGAGAAGCGATTGATGTTTGATATTGATATTTCCCCCTATTAAACACTTTTAAGCGCGTTGTCTCCAGTTTTCATTTTCACGATTTTTCCAAATTGCCGGGCGTGATAGCAAAATCTAAACGACCTATTGAATGACACCAAAGTTCACTTTCTCCAGTATGAAAATCACTTCTAAGTGAATTTAAAAAGTAGTTGAAAAAGTCTTGTAAAATAATTTTCATAGCACCTTAAAGTGTTTTTTTCTAAGCACATGTTTTCTTTTCAAACCTGAGAAAAGTTACAATTACACGATTTTCTCAGCTTTTTCTTAATTCATCCAGAAGAAAAATATATGACAATTGAAATTTTTATTGGTTTATTTGGTTTAGTCAAGAATTACGAGCTGCATCTTTCCCGCCGATTGGGGACCGCAGTGGCAAGACACACATGGAATAGGCTGATAAATCCGCAGTCATTTTTGTTTCATGTTGAATTTTTTTTTATACATTCCATATATACATGAAAAGATACCTCAATGTTTACTGGGCTCACTTGATATTATTCCTTCTAAAATTACTCCCGGAAAAACACTTTTTGGGCCTTCTAATTCGGTCTTCCGCCTTAAGTAATCTCTCCATGTTTCATAACATTTTCTTCTGTGCAGCATTACGAAAAAAATCAAATAAGAAATTACTGTAATAATGACGATCATAATCATGATTGTTGACGATGTTTTTGCAACCAAAGTCTCGGAAAATGGAAAAGCGTGCAAACATTCGAAATTGAATGATTGAAATCTGAAAAGTTGTTCATTTACCGTTCAGGCCCAAGGATCTTCGTGTATGCTCTCTCAAGGGCCGTATGTTCTTGCCTTTCTCGATGCGGCGCGTCATTAATAATAAGAATAGTCGATCTCGCGTTGCCTACGGTGTATAAACTCGTGTATAAAAAACGGGGGCGAGGCTCTCTTTCTCTTCGGCTCTTACATATATCGCGCATCCCGCAATTATCGGTGCTAAATTTTTACGAGCTTCGGATAAACGCATTGATGTGAAAGGGGAGCCCTCGTGAACCGGTCGAGTCGAGTGTGCGAGTACCGTTTCCTCGTGCTAAGCTTGGTTTCTCTTGGATGCGAGAGAGCAAACGCTGTAAAAGCACAATCGATTCCTATTAGAGCCGCAAGTTCAGGCCTATTGACTTCGCTTCTCGATTTAATCGCTGCACCTGCTGTACACCTTGGGAATTGTTTTGATTTTTTACTCGTCAAACTATCGTCCCCGAGGTAGAAAATACGTTTTAATTTAACATTTAGAAGAAATGTTAAGCTTAAGGGGGTACATCTACGTAGAGGCCCGGGAAAAATTGCCAAATTCCGATTTTTTTTCGAGGGGAACCCGCGTAGAAATTTTGATGGGGCCCATATCAGGGCCCGTTCAGGTTGCCTGACTGCCCTGGTAGGGCACTAATAAGGCAGCCTGAAAGGGTCCTACTAGGAAATGTAACGTTATGTCACATATGGGCCTGATCTGGTTGCCTGATCAGGCCCCTATCAGGTTGCCTGATCAGAAAGAAATGCATATAATATTTCAAAAATCCAAAATGGAATGAACCACTTAATTTAGAGTTCCACTACAAGGAATTTGTATCATAATTCGTCATTCCCTGGCCTGCTGAAATGTTTTTGTTCGAAGAAAATATTTCGCCTATATGGGAATCGAACCTCGTACCTATACCCAAAGCTAGGAAACGCTGCCCCTATGCTACCGAGTGCTTGTAACATTTTGGTCCCAGATACGGCATAAGAGACCAAATGAATTCCTATAATTATTTGTTGTATCACATAAAGTATATCAATTAGTTAATATCATTGTGACAACTAAGGAGGTTTATCGAATAACATGCTGTAGATTTTTGAAACTTAACCTTCTATATATATATTTTATATATATAATAAAAATAATTAAAAAAAAATATATATATATATATATAATCCCTTTCTCTCTCTTCGCCTTATAAAGCTGCCGAAATCTTCTAACACGCATCCGAGTTGCATAACGTTTTTTGTCGTGACAGTCTATAGCACCTTTTTTTTAAATAGAATTCAGGAATGCATCGAAACTCCGAAGCTACGATGCTGTAAAATCAAAGTTTCCATGTGAAAAATGAGAGGTTATGTGCATCTAGCGACTGCTGTGGCAGGCATAGGGCAAGACTATTTATGGCCTCATCAGGGAAAGCCATAGTAGGGTCTTATCAGGGACGGCCTTAGTAGGGCCATTTTAGTATAGCCTGATGTAGGGCCTAAATACTTCCGGCCCGATCGGGGCCGGATCAGGATGTCCGTAATAGGTGTTACTCCTATCACACCCCGATCGGGGCCTGATCCTGGTCAGGCTAACCCTAAAAAAATTCTACTCGGAAGGTTCTTATCAGGGACGGCCTTAGTAGCGCCATTTTAGTGTAGCCTGATTTAGGCTCTAAATACTTCCGCCCATATAGGGTCGCCTGTCGTAACAAAAATGCCAGCATTCAGCCATTAAACGGTTTGCTGATAATCGGCCAATAATTCATCGACCAGCATTGGGGTACTGTAGGCGGATGAACGGCTTGCCAGATCTATGTCAGCCATTCGTAGGCCAATACTATCGCACCGATAATATGGCGATCAGCATTGGGGTATCGTAGGCGGATGAACGGCTTGCCAGATCTATGCCACCCATTGGTGGGCCAACACCATCGCACCTATAATATGGCGATCAGCATTGGGGTATCGTAGGCGGATGAACGGCTTGCCAGATCTATTCCAGCCATTGATGGTTTGATTTTGGGCGTTTTGCAAATGCAGGTCGTTAAACTGTAACACGTAAAAACAAGGGATAAGGTTTCGAAAAGCATATACCACTGATGAAGCTGAAGTTTTGCACCGACCTTCTTTTCAATATTTTAAGAGAACCTTTAAAAGGATATTGGCGACGAGCAATAGTTTTCGATATATCGTATGTTGAAAGTTATTTATTGTACTGCGCTTCTACTATATTAAATAAACCCAAACAAATCCATCCCACATGGCAAGTGATATGCACATACGGGCGAGCACTGTTTGCCAGGAAGCAGCGCGGCCGGAGGAGTGGGGGGTATCTATCGGAAATATAGATATACTCGTATGGCGTGAAATAATAAACTTTACAATGCGATATATCGAAAACTATTGCTAGTCGTCAAAAATCCGTTAATGGTTTCTCTTAGGATAATGAGAGGAAGTTCGGTGCAAAATTTCAGCTCGATCAGAGGAGTATGCTCTTCGGAACTTCACCCAAAACGAGCGAGTTATTTTTACAGCCTAAATGGACCAAAAAAATTGTCGGTAAACTTAAATGTCACGAATAAAATTATCGGCATAAAAGTAAGGAACGAACAAACGATGGATTCTGTAAGTGTTAGAATGGCTAAGTGGGTAGGGTGCTCGACACTAGAACGAAAGGCGCAGGTTCGATCCCGATGAAAGGTAAAAACTGCAACAATGCAGAAAGCGTTTTTAATGCAATTATTCTATGTACATGGACATAAGTAAAGCACAAGAAAACAAAAAAAGATACTACTAGAATTTTTATATTCATAATTTGTCAATTTTTAGTTTTTCATTTCCGGCAGAAGATCCGGCAGCCGTTGCTGGGCCAATATGAGCGTATGATAGTTGGCCAAGTCTTAGCAGCCATTCATGGTTCACCATTACCAACCATGCATGGTGCGGATCTGGCCCGTTTACATAGGCATTACCGCGCCATCGTTTGTTCTCTGGCAACCAATCGTGGGTCATTACTGTGCCGATTGTAAAACCCTATTTGGGCGGCCCGATCGGGGCCGGATCAGGATGTCCGTAATAGGTGTTACCCTTATCACATCCCGATCGGGGCCTGATCCTGGTCAGGCTAACCCTAAGAAATTTCTACTCGGGATATGACCTGTCGCCCATTGACGGCCGCCATCAGATTTTGCTGTTTGTGGAGGCCACAGTTTTAATCGGAAATCAATTTGGTTTGAAGATTACTTTAAGAACATATTTCCCTTCCATATGAAACTAACTCTGACCAAAACTTCAAAATTGCATTTTTTCGAGGTGTTTAAACAAAAGGGTATAACTTTTCCCATGATTTTATAACATTTTTTGCTACAAAAATATACGTTGCACAATGATACTACCCCAAATTTAGGTTCATATGGGGCGTAATTATATAAAGAATCTAACCATCACTTTATAGAATTATAGGTTAGAAACTTTTTGACCTAGAGTGTACACAAATTGAAAAAAAGGCGCTTCGAGAAAAACACGTTTGAAAAAAAAATTACCAAAAAAAAAATTCAAGGCAGTAATGCATTATTTATGCTGCTTACCGGTTAGTCAGCAATTAGTTGTACTAACAATTTATGAAATGTTAAAAGAAATCGATTTTTTGAGTAATCTAAACTGGTTTCTCGCCTTAAACGGTCCATGTGAAATCTAAAAGCCAAACGGGTTTTTCAATTTAACCATAAATACGAGTCGTTGACAATCGTCGATTTTTTAAATCATTTTTTTCAACAACGTGGCAATGAATTGATACTCGATTGTACAAAGTCTATGAATAGAAATCGTCATTTTTACGTAAGTATTTAAAAATTAAAATCGATTTGAAAAAAGGGAGCTCGTCAACGACCTTTAAATGTTTCTCATCGTATCTCCTGGGAATTTGAAAACAACTCATCAAGTGGTTCTCGAGATATCATGTCCACCGACATTGAAAATACTGTTTCGAAAAGAAACGCGTTTAGAGTTTGAAGGATGGCGCTGCTACCGCTCGCCGCCCGACTGTTAGAAACTGTAGCTCATTGAATTTTAGGAATATTGCCATGAAATTTCCAGGGAATATAGCTAAAATGTAAAAAATCATTCGTTCGGAAGGAGTAGAACAAAAATCGAGCTTAGATGCGAAAAGACAGACAGAACCCTTTGTCTTTACGGATTGTAGCCTCTTCAAATTGAATAAAAAACCGGCTTGTTTCCAGTGCAGCTTCGAAGACCGGAAGTGATAATTGTTTGCACAGACCGATAAAATACAAGCACAAAGAGGTTCGAGCTAAGAGCGAAAACACGAGAGGAAAGTCGAGCAGTCGAGGGCTGTCTTCAGTCTGACAATTACCATACTTATCGTTGTGCTCTGGCAAACAATTCCATTAGTTTGCCGTCATCTCGCACCTTGCACCTTGGACCGCCCGGCAATATGCACCTTAATTAATAGCTGCCATAAATACCCCCGATACTCGTATTATTAATCCTCCAGACGAGTTTTCGTCGTCGTCGTACTCGAGTTATTCAGCACGTGTACACGCCCAGATAACCCGCTCCTGGTAACCATGATTTATTGGATTTACTGTTAACGGAAGTTGTAAAAGCAGTCTTGCAGATCTCTTTCTT
>OX101785.1:28068796-28206748 GCA_944452715.1 Ophion slaviceki | reverse complement strand
AGCACAAGAAGGGCTCTCTCCGGCACCAACGTCTGTACATATATTGCTTGTTGTATCATCAAAGTCCTGTTCTTTTACGGAGTCGCGTTTTTTCTTCGTCAATGCGACGAAAGGACCGACAGCTTTCTTTGACATGCCAATTTTTTACCCCAAAAAAGCTAACACCAGCCAAGAGAATCTTTAACGATTTCCGTTGTTTTTTTTTGTCAATATTACAGACTGGATACCAAAAATGTGTTCGTGCATCGAGAGTCGCGCGAACGTCTCTGCCAACTCTCGGTATCAACGTCTCGCGTCGGCCCCGACGCTTTTCCAGTATAGCGCTATAGTACAAAGTTCACACGATGCTGCCGAAGAACCCGTTGACAGTGAGAGACAGGTAAGACTGAAAAATTGGTCCCTTCTTTTAGGCTCGGTAGCCAGGAACCCATACAACCACGTCATATCCGTAACGCTTCGCTCTCGAAAATTAAAGAATTTGATGAAAACTAAAAAAAAATTAACAGGGTAAGCCCGGGGTATAGTTGGCGACAGTTTTTTTTCCAGGATCCGTCAAAATAAAAGTACAGACGTTTCTTTACTTATCTCTATTTGTAATTCAACGGTCAACATTTAAATTCAAGATAGTTTATAGAAATAAATCAAATTCATATGAGACCGGCCTTAAAATTAGTGTTTTAAAAAAATCACGATTGGCCATCTCCCCCGGAGTGTCCGGGTGTGATGGCTACAGCAGTAGTGGAGAGATGGCCAGTACTTAGGGGAAGTTTTTGCCTTGTTAGGCCAAAAAATGTTCGATTTTTCACCAATTTTTTGCGCGAAAAGTATTAAATATAGAATGCTGATACTTGGTATGTTGACTAAGCGATTTTTATTGAACATCAAATTATTTTTGGTGTTTGACAAAACATGGTGGTGGGAGTGGGAGCAGCCACGTATGTCGGTCCGCGAGCGATGACATTCTTCACTTGCGGGAGACCTAAGTCCCGGACAGGTGATCTGAAGCAAAAAAATCAAACATATTTTTACTTTCAAGAGAAGAAATGGTATCGGTTTGAACAAAAAGTATCAAATTTAGCCTTTTTTCGGCAGTTTTTCGTGAAAAATAATAGGAAGGATTCGAAAAAAAGCTTCCATAGCAACATAAGAAATGACGTGAAGAATGTTCTGTTAAAATTTGGAACGGTTAGCTTGAAAACTCTTCCTTTGAAAATGGCCACCGTTTTGAAAAACACCATTCCGAGAAAAACGCGTTCAAAGTTCTAAGGAAGTTCTTTTTCTAAAAAACACTGTAGCGACCGAAATAATTCGAATCTCGATCTAAAACTTGGACAGAACGTTTATAACCGTATATACTATCGGATAATTTGAAAAATCGATTTTTTGAAAATTTTACACTGTGATGATTCCTTCAGCAGTAACAGGTTTCCTCTAGAGGTGATATGAAAGATTTCTATTGGCCATCTCTCCCTTATGGCCATCTCCCCAGGAATTACCGTAAAGAAAATTAATTTGAAAAAAATTAACGTCTTAAAATAATTTATTTTTTGAAAGAAGTAAGAGAAGAATTATTCCAATTTAACAAGGTTCTCTTAGCCATGTATATTGAACACTGAAAAATTGTACATGTCAAATGTTGATAATTATCGGCGTTCGGAAAGTGCTGGTTAAAAAAAAATAAACAATCGATTATGTAGTAAACTTTTTTAAAGCAGTCGAGTTTCGATTTTATATTATAATAATGTGCCTACCTAGTTTATCGATCATAAATATGGGTTTTTTAAAAATATCCGTAAATTTTCGTTGTTCGAAGGCGGAATTGACTTTCTACTTCGGCGATAATACGTGCAAGAAGCTCACCGTCGAGAGGAATCTCCGGATAGTCGATCTCTGTGAGCTTCTCAAAGTCAACAAAAACAGTATTGGCAATGCCTGGTCGATCGTGGAAACCTGGTCGGAGCTCGGAATCGGTGAGTTCATTCATTTTCTATCCGTCCTAATCGAATAATGCCCGAATAGAGTAAAAATTTTCGGGTATCCATTTATGTTTTGGTCCCGTAGAAAACTCGAACGATTTTCGGCACTGAATTGAACTGTGACCGATTTTTTTTTTGAATAACAAACAAAAAATTATACACACGTTTATTGATCGTTTAAGAATATGAACAAATTAAAAAAATGTATAATCATGTAGGTTCGTTTACAACGGTGGGCGGAAAATGCCCCTAATTTGCACCGGTGTTGTGGACATTGTATGAATCGGGGAAAAAAACCAAACATATTTATAATCTATATGAGTGTGTGATATGCGATACCAGATTCAACAAAAACAAAATTACAAAATGCCGGGTTGAAATTCCGAGCTTTGAATGCTTCGACGTTTTAAAATTCCGAATTTTAATGTTCCGAAATTCAAGATGAAGCCGGGTTGAAATTCCGAACTTTCAATGGTCAGAACGCTCAAAACTTCGAAAGATCAAAACTCCGAAATAATTTTTCACGAAAGACCAAAACTCCGAAAATATTAACACCATCAAAATAATTCGGCTATGGAAGTTGTAAAAGTTTCAAAATTTTCAATAAATCGACGAGTTATTTCAAGATTTTTTTTTCTTACGAAGTGATTTTGCGTCAATTTTGAAATTTGTCTAGACAATTATATACGTTCTACATCATTAACAGTCAACTGTGTAGACTTTCGCTGGCATGATCTTGACATGAGGGCCGGGTTGAAATTCCGAACTTTGAATGCGCCGACGGTTTAAAATTCCTAATTTTAAAAAAAGGATTTTTTAAAAAATTGAAATTTGATTTTTTGGCAGAGTTATATGCAAAATAGTTCATTTTTGGTACAATTTACACTACGTATAGCGTTGTAAAATTAGTTGTAATCGAAAAAAATAACCTTCGTTCAATCACTATTCAATGCTATTTTGAAGAAGTGTGCAAAATTATTATAAGATCGGTACACTAGTTTTTGGGAAATCGTGTCCACCGACTTCAACAATAGTGTTTTGAAAAAAATGCAATGACCTGCGTCGCTCCCGGCCGGTCTTTCCCAACGGGTGGAATTCCCAACGGCTCTCCTAGACTTTTACTCCGATTGACTTAAAACTTTGGGAGAATATTCTAGACATATTGTACTATTAGATAATAAAAATTTAAAAAATTGATGTTTTGAATTGTTCAAACCCACGAAACCCCTTAAGGTATTCTTTTCGCGAAGAGCCGTATTTTGTGGGGGCATTAGCAGGGCCCTTCTGAACCTTTGGTAAATTACAGTGGCGCTTAATAAAAATGAGTCAAAATCAATTATTATACCCAACGATAAACTGGAATAAAAAATGCCGCGCAAATTTAGTAGATTTAGACCTTTTTTTCTGAAACGAAGCCACGAAAATTCTTCTGCTAGTCACATTTTTCTCAGTTTTATCATTCATATTTTCTTTAAACATTCGCTGACCCCCTGTTTTTATTGTCATTGCGGAATCGTTAGAATTTTTGACACCAGTTGAGCAATTTACAACAGGAATCTAGAGTTATTTAGTGTATAAATAATTAGACAGAAATGTCGCCAGCGTGTCATCTCCATAAGTGCCGTATGAATGAGACGATTTTTAGAGTCGTCAGTTTTCGTCAAAAGTTCGCTAACTTGGCTTGAAATTTTACCAGTATACTAGGATGTATTTTTACTTGATTATAGACGAAAATCGGTTAATTGTTAAATATTCAGGTGCATGATGGGAATACCGTAAAGAGCTGTGACGGCAGCTATTTGAGATGGTGTTAAAGCTTGCATTGTTGGAACACAACGAAAATTAGGTTTTTTCAAATGCCAAAACTATTTTCGGAGGATTTGGGCTACAAAAAAGCCCTCAAACATTTTTCAGGACCCTTATTGAATAATATTGATATAAATTGGCATGAAAACATTTTCGAAAATAAAAAATATAAAAGAAGAAAAAGGAATTTTCGATGCATTCCAGCTATGCAAACTTCAACACCGTTATTTGAGGCACTTAGGACAATAAGACACTGTCGTTTGGTACAATTTTAAGTGAATCCTTCAGTTGACTGATTATTTTCGAGCGAATTCGAAATAATTTCTTTTTTTTCATCCCCCTGTTTACCCCTATTAATCAGTCACTCGGTTTTTTCAAATTTAAAACGCATTGTGAAGGTGCTGAAACATTTATAGTAACATAATGATTTTCAGAAACTTTTATTGGGCTCATAGATTATTATTACACGTTTATATAATAATTCTATACACATATTTGAGAGTGTGTGAAAATTAATTTCATATGGTTGCCCGCTTTTGATTACAATTGGAAATAGCCTCCCTTTGCTTCTCGTGAAAGACGGGCCCTGGCAAATAAATCTCAAGAGGCGTCGCAATGGATTAAAAAGTAAAAATAATGAGACACGGGTGCCTCATTTGCCAGAGCTCGCCTTCTTCTAGAAGCAACACATAATTTAGTAAAGGATGAGAGATAGCGATGTTTTACAATTCCACCGAGGAGGAACAATTTCTTATCGCAATCAGAAGCGGAAGCCCATTGCCTCAAATAGAAACTCTTTTAACACGCCCTGGTATATACAGGGTGTCCCCCTTATCTCTCCCATCCGAAACAACTCGGTAATTATCGACGTCACAAAAAAATGTTCCAGACAAAAGTTGTACGGTGTGAAGGGAGCCATCAAATGCGACCAATTTTTATATTTCGGTGGAGGCGCTGACGCACAGTGAAGGTCACCTCCACCTTTCTACATGGAATGGTACATTTTTTTCCAATCATCTTGTGGAGCACCTCAAGCCGCATAAAAACATTAGGAGGTCAAAGTCGTTCCTAGTCTGTCCTTTCACGAGAAGAAAATGGGAAAACTATTTGTAATTGGATTCAAAAGTAGACGATGGGGAACAGAAGTTAAAACGATTTATTGACATGTCCTGACATATAAACGGTATTGAAGTTCGCATCGTTGGAAAGCAACGACAATTTTTGTTCGTATTCCCCAATTTTTTTTAGTACATTCAGGCTACGAATATCACTGAAATATTTTTGAATATCGTTATTCCGGATCCGTAACTTAAAACTGCAAAGGAAGAGTTTTAATGGTATTAAAGAGTTTTAATAGTATTAAAAATGAAGAAATTAAAAATAACGGATTTTCGTTGCATACTAAAAATGCAAACTTCAACACCATGCACATAAATATACGCCATATTACAAATGATGTTGTAGCTCGCATCGTTGTAATGCAACGAAAATTCTTTTGTATACTTTTATTTCCTCATTTTCGTTATTCCTCAAAATATGTTTTTGTAGATATAGGTTGTGGATCTCTATGGGACTGTCCATATATTACGTCATCGATTTTTGCTGATTTTTGCCCCCCCCCCTGAAATCATCATATCCTCCCTATCATCATAATCCAATCATGATTACCGTCAGCCGACGACCAGACCCCGCTCCCCTATTTTAAAATGACGTAATTTATAGACAGCCCCTAGGTAAGCAAATTCAGAAATCGTTGAGAAATTTTCGCCGCTCAGATTGGTAAAAAAACATAGTGCAATTAAGGCGGGATATACATTTAGACAGGAAAAAATAAGTAATATTGAGGGATTTTTTAAACTAAGAAATAATTATTCTACAATTATCAAATTTTAGGTATACTTTAATAGTATATTTAAGTATACAAAACGATTTTTTTTATTAATTCATCATCAAAATGGCGGTGCTGTAGCAAAGTGTTATAGCAAGGTCGCCGCAAGAGTTGCGAATCGGCGTGCAGTCTAGCTTCCCGTAGACTTTAATTTGCAAAAAGTTCAAACATTTTTCAGTTAGAACATGTATTCTATGTGACGGTAATTAAAATAAAGAAAACGCAAATTTAAGAAAATGGCACGAATTTGCGAAAAAAATTAATGTTTCACGCAACATTTCTGTAAAATGTGAATTAGAAAATTAGTTTTGTTTCCACTTTTTTTAAAACAATTCTCGTTAAGTAGAAGGTACCGATATTACCAATATTTCTACCAAGTTTCAACTCAATCGGCTTAATAGTTTATGAGTAATCCTGCACGCCAATTGCGATAATGCAGTTTTGAGAAAAACGCGTTTGAAGTTTACGCCCGCTCCGAATCCGAGCGATGAGGCGCAGCGTTGACGGGCTGACGTTTGAAGTTTTTCGAATTTCGCTTTGAAACTTTCGGAAAATATTCTACATATATAGTTCTATCGTTAAAAGAAGAAAAAAAAGAAATCGATTTTTTTATCGTTGTAAATGTATATCCCGCCTTAAAAAGAGCAATGAAAGCAAAAAAAGGAAACGATGGAAAAAAAAATAACTTCACTGCATTCCAACGATGCAAACTTCAATCTCATAATTACAATTGAAGTGTATAAAACACTGCATATAGTACCGTATTGAATAATTTACCGCGTTGGAAAACGAAATGTCGACATTTCACAATTTTTCCTCCGTTGCCAGTGGTCCAGGCAACTTCGTATCCGCCAACATTTAGACATAAAAAGGCCTCTTTTTCACGCTATTAATCGAAACCCGCGTATACTTTTTAACGGCGCTAACTTGGCGCGAAAAGCCGTTGCTAGAGGCCAGTGAAAAATTATTTATTACCGCGTCGCTCATAAATACGTTGCCGATAAATGGCTCGTTGGAGATATTTTTACGACGAGCTCCTCGACGAGTCGATTACTTCTCGGCTTACGATAGAATCGACGTTGTCAAATCCGGGCCTCCAGCAGTAATATTTATTACCAGCCTTAGTCGCTTTGACATTTTTACGTCGCGCGGGAAAACTCTTTCTAAAATTCCTAATCGTCAGCGTTCCAAGGACACGCTCACTATTGGGATGCTTTATTGGTCACCAATCTCGTGAAAGGTCACCAATCGATTGTCCCAACAAAACCAGTCGTCCGCGCGTATCATCGGTCAGTACTGTCTCGTAACTTATTATATAGGACACTTCGATATTACAAAATATCTCATCCACGACACGACACTTTGTTGCTTTTGCAGTTTCTTCGCAAAATACACTCGAATGACACAAACCACAAATATAGTCAACGAGCCACGGCATTGCGAAAACATTTTTTGATGATTCTACTGCATCGTTAAGAAAAAAGTCAATATCAACGCGGCGGTACTAAATAATACGACACGAGCCTTCGATTTCACGTGATTCGGTACCTACTTTATATCGAGGGAGATGGAATTCCGAGATCGCCGAAGGGGCATAACTTCGAAACGGCTCGTTCGCTGCAGCTTTTTTTTATCGTCCGTGAGGCTGTTGCAAATGCCCCTTGACAGGGCCCGCACTTTGGACACGGTGCCCGGTAAACGGCAACGTCTTAACGAATGGAATGGTGTTGAAGTTTGCATCGTTGGAATGCAATTTCCAAAATCATATTCTGCAGATTTGTTGTAGATTGATAAATAAAAATCTTAAAAATGTTTGCGTGATTTTCGTAGCTCAAATCTGCTAAAGAAAATCGGCAAAATAAAAATAAAATCATTTTCGTTGCATGTGGAAATAATGTTTTTATTTTAATTTGTTCCAACTGACAAGGAACATCACTTTGGTATCCTTTTCCGATTTTGTTGAAACTTTTTTTATGTGGAAGAGTATCAAAAATTAAGAGACACGTATTTTTTTTATCGGCGAAAAAAAACGTTTTTAAGAAGTGAAACGCACCCTAAAAAATGGGGATGTTTTTCGTTTTTCATCGATAACGTTTTAACGGTACGAGGTATTAACCCTCAGTAGACACACTATAATTTGCGCACCTCCCTAGACACACATGGGTCTACGATGTCCTACCGTTTTTTACCATACTTGGACTCGTTGAAAAAAACTGAAAAAATTCAGCAGAGTAATTTGAGGTCTATAGAAAGAGAGCGTGCAGTAGCTGATGGATAAAAATTAATCTTTATTATTGTCATTTCATGGAAATCGATACGAAACACGAGAAATTCACGAATCCACTTTAAAAAGCATGACTTTTTATTAAACAAATTCAAAAAAGTAGTAGTACACAATATGTTTCTTGATATGCAGTAGATGAAGAAAAAATATAGCATTATGAAATTAAAAAAAAAGTATAATTATTTAAACAATTGAAAAAGCGCAACTTTTCGAGTGAAAACTGCGAGATTTTGGTTCGAAACTTATGGTAGTCAAAATTTAAAACGTTTTTATGTTAATTATTATTACTTTAACTTATTCTTATTAAAATAATTCATCAAAATTATAATAATCATTATTTAAATATATAATTATATTATATTTATATAATTATAAATAGTTATATAATTATATCATTATATAAATATATGAAATGTGCACTTACTTTTGGAGTTCCAAACAATGCACTTTAACAAAAAAAAAATTCACACTTTTATACTCTCGTAGACACACATGGATCTGTCGTGTCCTCTGATGATTTTAACCGCTTGGTGACTCACCTCGAACTGAGGGCTACGGTCACCGTTTGGTACCTCCCCCGCCCCCCCCCCCCCCCCCAGGTACAAATTTTAGGTCGGGGTAAGAACCCGAAATATGGACTAACCGTTGGGACCTATCAATTTCTAGAAACGGCCGGACCCCACAGACCCATGTGTGTCTACTGAGGGTTAAAAAATTTCAAACTGCAACAATGTTTATTTTTGGTGTACTACACATTGGAGATGAGAACGAAAACGTTATCGACGAAAAACGAAAAACACCCCTGTTTTCGAGGGTGCGTTTCACCCCTTAAAACCGTTTTTCTGCCGTTAAAAAAATACGGGTCTCTTGGTTTATCGATACCCTTCCACATAAAAAAGTTTCAACAAAATCGGAGGAGGACACCAAAGTGATGTTCCTTGTGAGTAACGTATAGCCAGTATTTTTTAAGTGAATCTAGTAGTAATAGTAGTAGTAAGAAGTTTTATTTGCATCGCCTTTTCGGCTTTTTACAAAGCTGTTACACCGTTTAACATCGCTCTCTTACAATCTGGCAATAAGTTGTATGTTTCCTTTTTTATTATTTTTAATTTTCGTCACATCCTGCATTCCCTCTCTCCATTATAACCGTTTCTCTTTTCTTACACTCTTTCTATTTACCTAAAAAATCTACACGTATTGACATCGATCTCCCCTGTCAGCAACCTTATTCAATTATCTTCTACTCCCCCCTTATTCCTTTCCCCCTTTACTCACTCCTCTGTACAGGGTGTTAGGAAAGTTGATGCAAAGCCTTAAGCGGGGGATAGGTCACCTCGTTAGGAACATATCTAACCTAGGTTACCTTAGTCCAAAGTCTAAGGATTTCGACTTATCACGGTAAGTATGATTTCTTGAAAATTTACCAAAATTAGGTACTAACTCGTTCGTAATGTTCAAACAGACAATAATTGGTAACTAAAAACTTGTTTGCGTCTTAGCTTAATGTGTATTCAATCGACAAACACCAATACAATCATCTGTATCCACACAACTAACTAAATGGGACGTGTTGAATAATTGAAAACTTGTCAAAAAAATTAAAATACCTCTTATGTTAATGTCATTTTTAAAAAATAGCATCAACATAAGAGGTAAACGTGTGCGTTATTTTGGGAAATTTTATAAAATTTATACTTACCATGATAACTCGAAATCCTTAGAATTTGAACTAAGGTAACCTAGGTTAGATATGTTCCTAACGAGGTGACCTATCATCCCCTTAAGGCCTTGCATCGGCCTTCCTAAAACCCTGTATATGTTTTCGCTTCCTCAGATATTGCCCCTCTTCCTTTTCCACACGAAATCAGGTGCTCCATTGTTTCTCTTTCTCGTTTACATATCCTACAAGCCCATTCCACTTCCCCCGTTTTTTCCATCCCCCCCCCCATGTTTCCATACCTCTCCAATGTTTCCTCATCCTTTCTTTAAAAATCTTTAGCCGCCCAATACTTGAACAGTGCTTCGTCGTTTTCTACTATCGCATTTCCAAAATTAAATTATGATACGTCGATTTTTGAATCTGTTCTTCTTCTCTCTCTCTCTCTATGGTCTTTCTTTTTAAGTTTTTCAATCCCTTGTCTATCAAATTCTCAATTATTTTTATTTCTTTCCCCTCTTTTATCATATCTGTTATGTCTTCAATTTCTTATTCCCCCGATACTTTCGAAAAGTCTTATCCCCATTTCGAATTGAGGTGAATATATTACATATCTATATATATATATATATATATGGGATTGAGGATCAGATAGACGGCAGAGGGTCTACGCCTTAGCCGGTCTGCGAGGCGGGAGACCAGGCAATACAACAAAGTGAAAGAGGCGAAGGAGGATGAGAAAAGCCAGCGAATCGAAATACCTACGTTAGAGGGTTAGAGACAGGGGCATCGTCCTCCTTGCGCAGTGTAAACATCGCGCCGTTGCAATGAGTCGCGAAAGGACTGGGACCTTTGGCAAAACAGGCGATTCCGCGACAACAGGCCACGAAAAAGACAGAACGAGGAAAAGTGGGAATCCGCACTTGGAAGGAAGAAGTGAAATGGAGAAGACCGAAAGAATTCGATTGTGAGCATCGGAGACAGATTGCGATGAGAGAAGGCGATAATGTGATCGTTGTCGATAGTCTACCCCTGGTGTGGAAGAATTTGGATAGAAAGGAACAGAGCATTTGCGTTCGACAACGCACTTGCGACTGGTACTCGTGCATTTCACCGCATTTTTTGAAATAGAGGTTTAAGGGATTACACATTTTCGTACAGAAATTCTCGTAGGGATCCAATTGGATTGCCATACTTGTACCCATTTTCTGGTAGGGATCCAACAGATCATCGCATTGCACCCTATATTCTAACGCCACTTTCAACCCAGTTTCGATAGTGAAGGATTGCCACAATATCTACCAGAATCCCATACGATTGTCGATGGATTCCATCGCATTCTGTACGTTGATTTTTCTAAACGAAATATATAGATATACAAAATGAGAGGATCTTCGATAAGTATAAATTTGATCTCAAAGAAGTATAAGTCGCATTAAAAAGCATATCTCTAAAAGTGATTTGAACCACATCACCGAAAATCTACTGTAATGATCGTTTGTTATTTATTTTACTGCACTTCGACGCAATATCACCACACAAGTACACGTTTACGAAGCGTACAGGTTATGTTTCGACACGTCGATTTTTTTACGCGTGACTTTTTACATATTTCCGACTCGAACGTAGTAAGAATTCTTAAACGGCGTTCATCGGGTAAGAGGGCAGAATCCAATTGGATTACAATAAGGACTCTATGTACGGTGTTCCTCACAAATACCCGAGTGAAAAACGTAACTCATCACCGCCTAGCCACAAGCTAGTAAAGTGATGTTTCGAATCGCCATTAGCTAGCCGTCTTAGCGATTGACTACCCAGCCTTGTAACGCTTTGGTCCTCTAGTAACGGAATACAAAAAATTAAATGGTGACTAGATAGAAAGAAATATCCCAGGGCTGGATTATATTTCTGACCTAGCCATGACATAATTTTTTCAGCCATCGACTGGGAACAAAAAATTGGGTGGCCATTAGATAAAAAAAAATTTGCGGCTATATATTTATATTTTCGTGATTTTTTTCACATTATTTATATCATTGGACCCTTTTACGATATTCTTCGTCGTTCATTAATTAGGCTTATGATATTTGCGCTGTAAATATATTAATGGTTCAATTTTAAATTATCTCAGACAAACGCTTACGCCGTAACGTGGTTTCGATCCCGGGACCTTTGGGTGATGAGTTGTGACGTTGTCCACTGAGTCAATTCTACTTGTTTAATTTGTGAATTTCCTAATCGTCTACATATGTTACACTACACAATGACAGATTATTGAAAAATGGGTGGATTAACAAATGTAAATAACATTATCGAATCAATGACTCAATTGCGTTCGCACTGAGAGCGATAATCGCATAGAATTACATAACCTTAAATTGTATTTGTCCGATCATTTATTCCGGCCAGTGCGGCCGCAGTTGGGAAGTGTTGGCTAGGTCATCGCTAGATACCGACTTGAGGATTTTATTCATTCGCAACGTGATCTGTAACTCAAGTTGCTTAACCAACCATGAGCCAGTCGCTCGATGGAACTACACGTATTCACATAACCACACTTTGTTATTCGTGACCAAGCTCGGCTGGGCCGTGACTAGCCAAGGGGTGCACAGCCGCATAGCTGGCTAGGTCATGGCGAGATACCTACTTGCAAGTAGGTATCTCGCCACGAGAATGCTTGCACTCGCAACGCCATCAGTAACTCAAGTTGCTTAGCCAGCCATGAGCCAATCGCTCGATGGAACTACATGTAATCACATAACCACACTTTGTAATTTGTGACCATCGGCAGAGCAGTGACTAGCCAAGGGGCGCATAGCCGCAGTTAACTAGTGTTGGCTAGGTCATCGCGTCATGCCCACTTGAGAATTTTTTTCTTTTGCAAAGCCATCTAAAACTCTAGTAAGCTAGCCAGCCATGAGTCATTCGCTCGATGGAATTACACGTAGTCACATAACCTTATGCTTTGTCATTTGTGACCAAGATCAGCTGGGCAGTGACTAGACAAGGGCTCGATAACAAAACATTCACAATATTACTAGCTCATAGCGAGCCAACCATTGGTCAGTTCGTATGAGCTCAATTGTGCGAGCCAGTTACTAGGTCGTAACTCAGAGAGGCTAGAACAATTTCTACTCGGGTATCTATGGAAATGTGGGTGCATCTTGGGACTGCCCAATAAACTTGTGCACGAGGTCGCGAACGGATATTTTTTTGGGAGATCGAACGAATACCGCTGGGGAATTTCAAATGATAAATTGGCAGACGGCGTCAGTCGAGAAATAATACGGAATCCACTTGGCTCCCAATGTGAATTCCCTACGTGCGGTGTCCTTATCAAAGCCCTATGGATGTGGGGGTTCCTTAAAAACTTCTGCGCGAGTTGTCGGAATTTTTAAAAATATTGAATTTTTGTTTTCGACGGATTCGTAAAATATAACACTTTAGCGATATTCCCTGAAAATATCAAGTCGATCCGTTGTAAATGAAGGGAGTTATGGGCGTTTATCGGGAGGTTCCGCGAACCGGCGAACTTCAAACGCGTTTTTCTCAAAAGGACGTTTTCAAAATCCGTGACTACGATATCTCAAAAATCACCGTACTGATCAACTTCACATTTTACAAGCCTCTTTTACATACCACAAAGCAGTCAGCGAGCGAAGGCATTTTATTATTGATGCACATTTTTTTATCAGCGAAAATAGAGCGATTTTTCAAAACATATCGATACTTTCAATATGGACTGCGGCACTGTTATTTTTTAAATGAATATTTTATTAAATCATTCGTCCAAGCACTAGATAATTTCATGCAAAAAGTATGTGCGTTTAATTTTTTTATTCCGGATGATTTGTTTCCGAGCCGCAGTGGAAAAAACCATTGTATCAACCACATTCACAAATATTTCTCAATACAAAAATGGTTAAATATACTTAAAACCATACACATTAATGTAAAAAAAAAATATTTGGAAACCTGCACACGTTCTCCCAGAACAAAATCACGAAAATTCCTCTTTTTTCTTGATCTTGAACATCGCTTTTTTCGGGTAACTATACAGAAAATGAAGAAATTGACGAGGGTCTTTTTGCGTGTTTATACTCGAAATGAGGATACGGGTCAGGGTATAATATGTAAGAGTGTAAAAAGTTATGCTAATATTATGTAATTTTTTTTTCACTTTCCGCATTGGGAATCCAAAATTAGATCTATTCAATATGTGAAACAAGAAGGAAAGCGAAAGATGTCCGAACGACCGCAGATGGTGGTCGTAAAAGTTTCTGCCCGGTGATGGCCCTACGTTTTCCCATCTCGGTCCGGATCGAGGATTCTTTTATTCTTCCTTACATTTTTTATCGCACTCGGAGAGGGATGCGCGCGGCCGGACCTGCACGGCACTGCAGAACTCTTATCTACAATGCGTGTGTTTGTGATACGACCAATCGACGGATCATCGATTTTTCGTCCAAACTTTTTGTGACGTTGCATTATATCGAACAAAAGAATATATAACGAAAAACTTTCTGATCTGACGGAGTCTTGAAATATTCCACACGGTGAACTTTTAAGTTTTCGATCTTTTGGCCGATCCGCTGACCTTGGGTGTAAACCGATTCCATTGACGGTCCGGCTATTGACCAATTTATGTTCATCTTTGGTGTTCTTAAGGTAGTTCTGTAGTTTTTGTCAAATCTTAGGAAGTGGCTGTAATCTAAGTATGGTGTAGTAGATATGACCTTCATGGACTGATGCCGAAAAATTCAATTCGATTCACCGTTTAGTTCATGAGATAATTGTAATTGAATATAGGCATTTTTGTACGCGATCCCTATGCCTAACACGTAAACCGATAGGAGTTTGCTCGCATTTCTCGATATAGGTTCTAAACGGATCTTAGGATTTAAAAATAAAAATACACGTGTACGCAGTACCATTGTAGGATTGATTTAAAAAAATGACAAACTTTGACCGTTTTATTCCGGAGATATCGACTTATGAAAAGTGGTAATTTTATTCCATACCGAACTCGGGCCCAACGATTTGTAACGGAATGGCAGCAGTGTACGCTGCAGCCAGTTGATCGGCGCGTGGTCTGGGAACTCGAAGCGTGTTTTTTCCCCCGAGTTCTAGTAATTTTGAGCCGGATGTGCAATAAATTTATTCTGCAAACAAATTTAATTTGTTTAATTTATGCATGTATTTGTCTTTGTTATAGCGAATACAATTTAAACTGTCGGCAGGATGTTGAAAATCCACGATCCGACGTCCTTCGACAGCGAATTTGTGTTACTGATTGTTGAGGTTATGGTTATTCTCGCGTTTAGCCGCATTTGCTTGACACATAACTGCCACCGCTTTCAGTCTTTTAGCAACCCCTTTTTTCTTGTAAACTTTCCTTTGTATCGCATTTGGTTTGACATTTTCACGTTTTTTTTATTCATATAAAATATTTCGCGAAAGGCGGATCGTAGGAAGCTCAACGCTATGACTGCAGGAAAATCGCCGCTCTCTATACAAGTATGAGACCTACCTATGCATGAGGTGCGAATGTGTGGAACACATAGAGAGTACAAGCTCTATCAAAAATTTACAATCAACAGCATCGTATAGGCATTGGATACGCTTCGACCGAAACTTTTGGCTCAAACGTGTACCTACAGAACTACCTTAAGAGGATTTTTCTAGGCTTGGAAATTAGCGTTGCGCTCGTGCCATTATTTCAACTCCTTGTGTCGGAAAAAGCCTCCTCAAAATCCCGAAAATCGACCTCACGGCGTATGGAGACCATGGTGAAATTCAGTAGGCGGACTTTGGTGGTTTCTACGCGCTCGAAGAATCGACGTATCTGACCGATTCCGATTTTCGTCCAAGTCCCAACCCGTGTAGAAATTTCTGGGGTGTCCCCAGATCCAACCACATCCCTATAGGGATTTTCCCGTGCAGAAATGTTACCGGGCATTCCCTACTTTGTGTCCGGCCCTAACCAGACTTGCCTTGTCTGATGTCCCTGGCCGGGTCCTCCCATGGAACAAACCGGGAAGATCGCAAAACCGTTTTTTCATGGCTTACCCTGCATGTTTGGGAATTACAATCTTCTGGCCGGAATATATGGCTAGCAAGTACACCTTCACGTAGTGACTATCCAGCCAGAACATTGATATATTCTGAAAAGTGGACCCTGTGTCTAACAACTAAAGAAAAGCTCCTTTGTTTTTCACCTCATCAAAGATATTTATAATTGATTGGGATGAAACGAATGCATCTGTTGTAATTCTATTCATCATTAAAAGCGTCCATTTCATCAATGATAATCAACGAGGATAACAATTCTTATCATAAATACAGGGAGTACGATAACTAATGACTTGAGCATAAAGTAGTAGCATATAACTACAGGGCATAAAGTAGCATAACTACAGAGCATAAAGTAGTAGCATATAACTATATAAATACAGGGAGTACGATAACTAATGACTTGAGCATAAAGTAGTAGCATATAACTATTATATAAAGAATAGCCAAATTATTTTATGAGGAAAAAAAGTAAAGCAGGTTATACGTGGTTTTTTAACGGCTTGTCGACATGTTGGGAAATGTCAATGTTCTGGCTGGGAAGAGATTACCTGAATGTATTTCGCCAACCATCCGACAGGTGGCTATAAGCGAAGCGCTTCGCGCAAGCAAGATACCATCGTACGAGGATAAAAGTTCGTCCTGTGGATTATACCACGTACAGAAGTGCTATGCTTACAGTGTGCACTTACGCTTATGATTTTGCGATACTTGCGAAATAACCCTTTACACTCTAGGCCTTTTTCGCTTGGATTGTGATCTGTGTACGTTTTCCTGGCTCTTTACCTATCGGGAAATGCGAGCAAGCGTATGTATACACTCATATACTACCCTAGCAAGTAGACGACCAACAAACAATATGTTGTCGAACTACTGAATTAAATACACTCCCGATTTTACCTCCTTAATGGTTCCAAAAACGCTGAAATGTCATTTTAAATTTTCTCGTCTGTTCCTGGTTATTTTCCGATCTATTCGCTACAACTTTCCTGGTCATTTACCGCTTGTTCTCCGGCCCGTTCCTGATCAGTTCTCCAGAAAGGGAACGGCGGATCGGGACCTAGCTTTAGTCCCGTTACATTGCGAATCTATTCCTGGGTGGAAGGCCCGACCAGAGCCTGATATTATCTAGGAAAGACAGATCAGATACTTTTTCCCGACTCAAATTTCTACACGGGTTAAAGAGACGCCGTACGTAGGGAGTCCACATTTCAATTCAAGTGGATGCAAGGGTTTCGCGCTATTTCCGTATTGACATCGTTTGAGAATTTTTTATATGACATTCCCAACCGGAACTTGTTGGATATCCCAAAAAATATCCTTCCGTGATCTCGTGCACAAATTTCTTGGGAAGCCCCAACGTAATCCCCCATCTCTATAGGGATTCGTTACGGCTACCGCACAAACGGAGTCCTCATTGAAATCCAATTGCATTATGCACTATTTCCTGATGAACGCCGTTTGCGAATTCTTACCGCTTTCGAATTGAACATATCTGACAAGTCACGAGAAAAAACTCCCCGAGTAGAAATATTGTCAGGCCGGCGCAACATTTGATCCAGGCCTGATCACGCTGTTGTACGGAGGCCTTATTTACGGTGTGCCTTGATTTGCCTGATCCAACCGGTTTCAGGCGATAGTCAGGCAACTGGATTTCCGATAACCTCCAGTCGCCTGATCCGGTCAGTTTCAGACCATAATCAGGCACACGGATTTGCGGCTTTCATAAATTCGCCGGATCAGACTACCTTCAGGCGATGGTCAGGCAACTGGACTTACGGCTCGATTTAATTCGCCTGATCCGACTAGCTTCAAGCAATTATCAAGTAACTGGACTTATATACAGTTTGGCGCCTTTTACACGCCTAATCTCTCAGCAAACACCAGACGAACTATATATATTAGCGCGTCGTCAAAACGTCGAGACATATTTTCCACTCTATGCGTACATTTTTTATTATCCCTGATATTTTATTTATTCTTAATAAATCTGTGATTCGGTTTCCTCTGTTCAAAAAACTAGTTGAATCCACTAAATTTATCAATTTCATTTTTGTTAATTTAAATTGAATATAATTTTCTGTTTGATTGAATTAATGGTCTGTCTTCATTGCAATACGCATATCGAAGGGGAGTGGGTAGAAAGGGACGGAGAGAGAGGAGTTATATATATATATATATATATATATATATATATATATATATATATATATATATATATATAACTCCTCTCTCTCCATATATATGAGGTATTCCAGCTGAACTCAACCACTTTTGCATCTTGAATTTTTTAATTTGGCTCAAACTTTTTTCTGTTCTACCTATTCAAAGAACTTCACTTGATTTTTTGCGAATTTTTTTACCCATACATTTACGAGATATGATTTTTTTCGAAATTCGAAAAAAATCGATGTCGTTTATTTCAAATGCCCATAACTTTACGAAAAATGGACCAAATCAAGTTTTTTTTTTTCAAAATGTTTATTTTTGAGTGTACTTTTTGATAAAAAATATTAAAAATTTGATCCTGCTATTTTGTTCATAATTAAAAACATTTTTCTCATCACAAGCAAAAAAGCGTTTTTTTTTTCAAAAAGTGGGACACGTTTAATTTTGTTTTGTAAATTTGCAAGGAAACTTTCTTTCAGTAGAAATCTTTTTTTCAGTGTAAGCAAAAACAGCGTGGATTTCAAAAAGTCAGAGTTATATTTATTACATTGATGCTTGTTTTCCGTAATTGGATACACAATGGTAAATTTATCCTTATGTTTCTGTCCTACACATTCGAAAAATCTTTGACATTTACGTTTCACTCCAGTTTCACATTCCCTCAAATATAACGATCTGTCACCTTATGCATTGAACTTCCATCAGATTTATATTGTACCATCAACATTACTGGAACGAGTGAGATGGACTCAACTAGTGGTACTGCCTGGAAAGATCGTTGTTGCAATCCTTTACTTATAAAGGACCATTAAAAAAAAAGGTTTACGACCACCGTCCGAAAGTGTTAAAAAAAATACGGATTAACTCAGGAACATAAGTTCTGCTCGAGTTGCAGACGTCAAATTTCCTACATCATTAACGAAGCATTGAGTGAAGAGCCTTTTTCGGATGAAAATATCGCTCGTATTGATAGTGACGAAAGCGACATCATCAAATTTTTTGAAACAAATTAAACGTGCCCTATCTTTTGAAAAAAAAAACGTTTTTTTGCTTGTGATGAAAAAAAAATGATTTTAAATTATGAAAAAAATATAAGGAAAAGTCTGCCCAAGGTCAGCTTAGCGTTAAAAATAGTTAAAAAAGTCAAAGTTTCTTAGCAAATTTTTTGAAAAAAAATTAAAAGTGCTCGACCTTTAGAAATCAACAATTTTTTGCTTTAAGCGGTAAAACGATATAGAAGATGAATATTGTCAAATTTTTAATATTTTTTATCAAAAAGTACACTCAAAAACAAACATTTTGAAAAAAAAACTTGATTTGGTCCATTTTCGCAAAGTTATGGGCATTCGAAATAAAGAACATCGATTTTTTTCGAATTTCGAAAAAAAATCATATCTCGTATATGTATGAGTAAAAAAATTCACAAAAAATCAAGTGAAGTTCTTTGAATAGGTACAACAACAGAAAAAAATGAGCCAAATCATAAAATATAAGATGCAAAAGTGGTTGAGTTCAGCTGGAATACCTCATATATATATATATATATATATATATATATATATAAAGGTTATGTTTGGAAAATCTCTAGCATGATATTCGATAAAACTCTCTAATTATCACAATGAAATTAACTAATTGATATAGTTTATGTGAAACAACAAATAATTATAGGAATTCATGTGGTCTCTTATGCCACCGAAATGCTGCAAACACTTGGTAGCATAGGGGCAAGGTGCGTAGCTATAGGCATGTGGATGCAGAAATATTTTCTGCGAAACAATCCATTCAGAAGGCCAGGGAATGACGAATTACGATCCAAAATCATTGTGGTAGAACTCTAAATTAACTATTTCAATTTATTTGGGATTTATGAAATATTCTATTGAATATTCTAAAAAATATATTTGAAACAAATAGGATCATAGTAAAAAACCTATTTGATTTAGCTAGATCCTATTTTAATTAAATAGATCAAATTTGAATTAAACATTTTTTAACAGTGCAATGCAGAATGTGATGAGATGGTGGTTTCCGAAGCAACAGCGAAATTCTCTCTTCGGACTGCATGTCAGGCCTTCACTTCTCACCCTGATCAGGCTTTGATTTTTTACCCTGATCAGACTGAAATCAGAAAAATGTCACAAAAATGTTCAGGGCTTGATAAAAAATCCTGATCAAGGCCTGAAACCAAAATCAGGATGTCTGATCAGGTCTTTTTTGTAGCCGGGGAAGGATTCCTACTCGGGTCGGCGTGTTGAAAAATAACCTGCCCGCTTCGTGAGCGTGTACGTGTGTGGTGATCCCAAATAGGGTTTTACAATTGGCACAGTAATGGCCCACGACTGGTTGCCAGAGAACAAACGATGGCGCGGTAATGGCTATATAAACGGGCCAGATCCGCACCATACATGGTTGGTAATGGTAAACCATGAATGGCTGCTAAGACTGGGCCAACTATCATACGCCCATATTGGCCCAGCAACGGCTGCGGGATCTTCTGCCGGAAATGAAAAACAAAAAATTGACAAATTATGAATATAAACATTCTAGTAGTATCTTTTTTGTTTTCTTCTGCTTTACTTATGTCCATGTACATAGAATAATTGCATTAAAAACGCTTTCTGCATTGTTCAAGTTTTTACCCTTCATCGGGATCGAACCTGCGCCTTTCGTTCTAGTGTCGAGCGCTCTACCCACTTAGCCATTCTAACACTTATAGGATCCATCGTTTGTTCGTTTCTTACTTTGATGCCGATAATTTTATTCGTGACATTAAAGTTTACCGACAATTTTTTTGGTCCATTTAGGCTGTAAAAATAACTCGCTCGTTTTGGGTGAAGTTCCGAAAAGCATACTCCTCTGATCGAGCAGAAATTTTGCACCGAACTTCCTCTCATTATCCTAAGAGAAACCGTTAACGGATTTTTTACGACTAGCAATAGTTTTCCATATATCGCATTCTAAAGTTTATTATTTCACGCCATACGAGTATATCTATATATCCGATAGATACCCCCCACTCCTCCGGCCGCGCTGCTTCCTGTCAAACAGTGCTCGCCCGTATGTGCATATCACTTGCCATGTGGGATGGGTTTGTTTGGGTTTATTTAATATAGTAGAAGCGCAGTACAATAAATAATTTTCAATATACGATATATCGAAAACTATTGCTAGTCGCCAATATCCTTTTAATGGTTCTCTTAAAATATTGAAAAGAAGGTCGGTGCAAAATTTCAGCTTCATCAGTGGGATATGCTTTTCGAAACCTTATCCCTTGTTTTTACGTGTTAGAGTTTAACGACCTGCATTTGCAAAACGCCCAAAAACAAACCATCAATGGCTGGAATAGATCTGGCAAGCCGTTCATCTGCCTACGATACCCCAATGCTGATCGCCATATTATCGGTGCGATGGTATTGGCCCACCAATGGCTGGCATAGATCTGGCAAGCCGTTCATCCGCCTACGATACCCCAATGCTGATCGCCATATTATCGGTGCGATAGTATTGGCCCACGAATGGCTGGCATAGATCTGGCAAGCCGTTCATCCGCCTACAGTACCCCAATGCTGGTCGACGAATTATTGGCCGATTATCAGCAAACCGTTTAATGGCTGAATGCTGGCATTTTTGTTACGACAGGCGACCCTATATGGGATGTTATGTGAAAGTGCAGTAAAATGAATGACAAACGATAATTACAGTAGATTTTCAGTGATGCGATTCAAATCGATTTTTAAGATATACTTTTTTAAGCGATTTATACTTTTTAAAGATAAGATTCATACCTTTTAAACATCCACTCATTTTGTATATATGTATATATTTTGTTTAGAAAATTCAACATACAAAATGCGATGAGATTCATAAACGCGGGATATACATTTACAACGATCAAATTGGTTGCAAGATAACTCAAAAATTATTAAGCCGATTCAGTTGAAGCTTGGTAAAAATATTGATAATATTGGTACCTTCCACTCGACGAAAATCGTTTTTGAAAAATGGAAAAAAACGACTTTTTCAATCCACATTTTACAAAAATGTTGCGTGAAATGTTGATTTATTTTTGTAAATGCGTGCCATATTTTCAAATTTGCATTTTCTTCATTTTAATTACCGTCACATATAAACTATACATGTTCTAACTGAAAAAATGTTTGAACTTTTTTCAACTCAAAGTCTACGGGAAGTTAGACTGCACGCCGATTCGCTACTCCCGCGGCGACCTTGCTGCAACACTCTGCCACAGCACCGCCATTTTGATGATGAATGATTTTAAAAAATTGTTTCGTATACTCAAATATACTACTAAAGTATACCTAAAGTTTGATAATTGTAGAATAATTATTTCTTAGTTTAAAAAATCCCTCAATATTGCTTATATTTTTCCTGTCTAAATGTATAGCGCGCCTTAAGAATCGTATCGGATCCTGTTCGACAATGTGGGAATCCTTTAGTATTCAAATCGGATTCGTAAATTGGATTCCAATGAGGGAATTCAATGTACGAGCGTGACGTTTTAGTATAGGGATCCAATGCGATGACCCATTGGACGCGTATCAGCAGTGGCGGACTAAGGGGGGGGGGCGGAGGGGGCGGTCCGCCCGGGGCCTCTGGTCCTGGGAGGCCTCCAAATCTCGAGAAGTCATTTTTTAGTCAAATTCCAACCAAGGCCGAAATATATTCAGTAAGGGGCAGTTTGGAGTTGGAGGCCCCGTACGTATGCAAAATATAAACATAGGTAGGTAGGTACTAATTCAAGTGTTATCAGGGGGCTTATTACGGTTCTCGGGTCGGACTTGTCACTTCTCGCATTTTTATCTCACGTAAGTTTAGTCACGCTATTACGGATCGGTCGGGTGAAATTGTCAGATCACTAGGAACTTCCGGCTAGTGATCTCACATTTTCACGACACCGTAGAAGGGGTATACTAGCACTCCTATCAAACCCAGCCCAAAAAGAAAGACGTGCGCATTGATAAAAACAACCTCTTCACTCGAATAAGCAACAAGTTTATATAGAATCTGAGTTTGCAACATGAATTTTGCCGAGAAACAAAAACAAATGTTATTAGATTTCGTGAAAAAAGACGAAGATTTATCACGAGGCAGATTGCGACACAGCCATTCAAATAAAAAAATACTGGTAATTTTTGTATCATATTAGAACATAAGACGGTTCTTATAATACAGTGATAGAATTATTGTTTTATGTTAATAAATCGAACTATTATGCAATATATTCTTGTTCCGTTATACTGAAGGGATCCAAGGCATCGCACAGTGGTCGTCGTATACGAAGCATTCGATTTTTCCGATCTCGCAAAACCACAATCATCAGCAAATTATTCATCATTATCGGATGACATTACTTAACTCGCTACGATATCAACTTTAAGTTGCTGAATTTTATTAATTATTCGGTGTCGAGATGCTACCGTCTCTGAATCAGCTATTTCATAGTAACTTGTGTTGTGTGTTAGCTTTGGACGTGTCGTCGCTGCGTTAGGAAGACGCTCACGCATGCGCATTCTGATTTTCGACATGACATTTCGTGTCGAGTAAACTTACCTGAATAATCTCGCATTTTCACTAGGTGAAGAGAACCGTAATAGGGTGAGCTGCTCACTTTTGTCATTTTTACCCGAACGGAGAACCGTAATAGCCCCCCCAGGTCATGACAGAAATTGTCAATATAGCATAAAGCTCTACCTACTTATAGCCAGCGCCATAAAAATGGTGGGCCCCGCGCGGTGGGGCCCGCTCACTCTATGGTGGCTTTGGCGCGCATAAATACTAGATCCGAACAATTGAGAAATTTCGTAATAAAAATGACATACATACGTACTAAAGAAATTACATCCATACGTACTAAAGAATAACAACAGGGGAAATCAACCAATCTAAACCTCACTATCGTAAAATTACATTATAACTTGTAACTTGTTAGAAACCAAAATAAATATAGTAGCCGCCGCTGTTGCCAACTTGTTTTGTTATACCCACCATAAGCGGTTCTGTGAACCACCAGGAAACCTCCAATACCGCTTGGTGTTACCGCTTACGGTCTTGTAAGCAAGCAACTACATGTGATGCATTTACATAACAAAATTATGAAGTACTTCAAAACATACTTTTTCAAGCAAATTGTACTCAATTCAATTACTATACCCTGTGGTCTATATTCATTCAAATCTATATAGAGCCAAAATATTATTCAGGGAATCCCCATGGCGCTGGTAGGTATTTACACGATCGTAGTGTTGCCTACACTATAAAAGTTGACACACAAGTTGTCAAAGGGCCTTGTAATAGCAAAATATAATATATCATAAATTTGTTTACACGTTAGTGGTTGAATATCTTGCTCACCACTAACGAAAACCACCAGCCACTAAAAACAAATTTTATCCACCAAAAGGGATGTCTAAACCACCAGTTTATGTGAAAAATCCACTAAGTTGTCATCACTGTTAGCCGCTGCGGGACTTTCCTGACCCACGGTCTTACATACAGGTCTGGAAACGAAGCCACATTTCAATGATGCCGTGAGGCACCGTTACAAGATCCACTTTTTATTCCGCTCGCCGCCACATGCGGCGCTCCTATCGGAGGATATCCCCCACCCACGGTCTTCTGTGAACTCACCCTACTTATAATTACCGTGTTGTCATGCGAACGATAATCGCGGTCCGTGTGTGACTCATGCTCTTGAGGCATTTCTTTCACGAACTCGAATATTTAACAATTAATTGATTTTTGTCTATAATCAAGTAAAAATACATCCCCGTATACCGGTAAAATTGCAAGCCAATTTACCGAACTTTTAACGAAAAATGACAACTCTAAAAAAGGTCTCATTTATACGGCGCTTTATGGAGATAACGCGCTGGCCACATTTCTATGTAATAATTTAAACACTAAATAACTGTAAATTCCAGATATAAACTGCTCACACGTGTAAAATATTATAAAGATTTCGTAGCGACAATAAAAACAGCCAGTCACCGAATGTTTAGAGAAAATATTCAGAATTAAACCTAGAAATATGTGACCAGCAGACGAGTTTTCGTAGCTGCCACTTTTCAGAGAACGGGTCTATCAATCAGTTTAGTCTTCAGCAAGCGTATTATTTGTTCATTTGGTTTTTTATTCGTATCCTCATCAAATATTCGGGGGCAAGGTCGACGGCACATGCGCCTCGATCTGGAGAGTGGGAGAGACAGACAGAAGATATTCTGTCCATGTCACACATGTACCCGTCAACAGCAATGCCACGTAGTGGCGGAAAATGTAAAGAGAAGTAGATCGACTTAGCGCGCCTAACATATCGTGGTCGTTTTCAAACCTGTATCAAACCTTTATTATTATTAGATGGGACTTCAGTGAATCTTTGCCTTGTTTATCACTTATAATCCAATACTTCTTGATCATTTGTGTCTCGGTCGCATCATGCGAGAGAAGTTTTTCTAAACTGAAATTTATTTTTAAAAATCGTCGATCTATGATGAACCAAGAACGCCTAGTCAATCTATCCATTCTATCAATTGAAAGGAAAGTTTCAAGGGAAATAGATTTCAACGACGTTATTGAGAAGTTCAGTTAAATGAAAGTACGAAAACATGTAAAATAGTTACGAAACAAAAGTTTTGTTTTTAAACATATAAGTACAGTAAAAGTTACTTTCTTATTATAGTTTCCTTTATTTCTTTGCACTCTACCTGCTAGGTGCTGTGTTCAATGCTGATCTGTATTCTAACGTCTTTACCCATATCATAAGTAGGGCGTATAGTAAAATTACATATCATCAATAATACATCCATTTTTTAGCATACCGGGGGCCTCATGTATATGCCGCCCGGGCCTCCGACGGGCTTAGTCCGCTACTGCCTATCAGAAAGTGGGGACAAGTATGGAAATCCAAATGGATCCCTGCGACAATTGGTGCACGGGAATTGTTTTTTCCTTCTCCATGACAAATCACTTTGTTCGTCTGGATGAATGACATTTCCGGACATGAAATTTCAGATTAAAGTCACCTCTCAGAGTTAAGAGACAGCGGGAATAGAACGACCGCGATACAATTGCCAGATTTACGTTATTTCGATTTCGACTCGCCATGGACTTTTCAGGCGATAGAAAGAGATTTTTTCTATGGCCACCTTTGATTTTTCAAGATGGAAGAGTTTCAAGGGTTGCTCCCCTTGTCGTTTTGTTGCGCCCTCTCGGTCTCGATCGCCCCTCTTTGAAGGCGTTTGCCAATAAATAAGCGGCCTCGCTTTTTCCATGTGGTGGTATTTGTTGACTTAGTTCTCTCTCTCTCTCTCTCTCTCTCTCTCTCTTTCTCTCTCTCTCTCTCTCTCTCTCTCTCTCTCTCTCTCTCTCTCTCTCGCTCTTCCGCTCTTCCGCTCGCTTGCACCAACGCGCTGTAACGACTATTAAACTGGTGTTGAATGCCACAAATGCTCCTATCAACCTCGCCAGCTCAAAATGTATCTGGCGCTTAAACTCATTAGATAAAAAAAGTTTGCTTAACATTATTTTTGCGGCACTTTCGCGCGCTTCAGTCCCGAACTAATTGGTAAAAGGCCCGCTTGTTTTTAATCCGCTCAAACGACTCCGTAGAGTTTAATGACGAGAATTGCGTGTTCAACGTGATGAAGCGAGCACGCGACTCGATGAGAGCGTCGGAAAACACGTAGCGCGTCTGACGAAATAATTATTTCGTTTAACTATCCTTATTCAATTATATTAATGAAACTCTCATAGTACACGTTGATTTACTAAATAATTATGAATTCTGGGCATAAAATGACCGCAAAATCATCGTGAAAGGCAGAAACACTTTCATCGTTTTCCCTATTGTTCCCCTGAGCAGCTTTCCATATTTGCCATAATCCTGTTCAACGCCTCGATCGAGACGTATATGAATGGAAAAGGGCGGCTGTATACGCGAGAATTGCATAAATCTCGTTTGCTCGGTTGCAATTTTCGTGAAATAGTTCAAGTTTGCGTAAACAGTGAAAACGCACTAGGGTCAACAAAATTGTTCATTTACAGGTGGTGAACGAAATATTGAGCGGTTAGGATACAGTAACGGGTATAAAATCATGTGCGAATTTAACAATTTCCTTTTCATATGAAAAAGTGATTCACTCATAAAATTAATTACACATCTATTTAGTATGAATATCAAGCTGTTAGAAAAAATATATATTTTTTTCGATGTACAAAATGGCCGACTACTAATATTTTCTTTTGTTATCTTTTTTTAGGCGCTCCGCGGCGTGACATTTCGCATCCACAATTGTTTACCTAGAACAAAAAACAAAAATCAATTTTTTGAAAATTCTACTGTGGCCTTACCCCTTCGGATGAAAAAATGTAGTTATCCCGATTATCCGTTAACTTGACGGAATAAACCATTCTTCATCTAACCTAATAGCCCATTTTTTTCGACAAACAATTCGTTGGCACTCCTTACACTGAGAGAAAAGTCCACGGCATTTACAAAAAAAGCCCATGGTAAAAGAGGGAATAGTAACATTTTCTATAGTCTATTGACACCGCAATCGTAATATCGTTGACACAACTACAAGTGAAAAGTATATCTAAACATGCGATTCGGGTGGCGTGTTTGACCATCCCCGAAATAATTATTAACTATTGGAAAAGGCTTAACAATATAGATATGATTATTACACTGCGATTATAAAATTGGAGTACAAATACTAATGTAGTATACTTCATGTTAGGTTTTGCTCAGGTCAACCGTTCACTATTCTATTCAAGTTTATATAATTCATATGGTTAATGACGTTTGTCGAGTATAATTTGTTAGAAGACCTTACGAAAAATGACGGTTCGAAAGAAAAAAAATTACGGTGATGTTTACTTACAGCGAAGACGTAGATCATTTCCAGTGATTTTCATAATGTTTTTTTTTTTAAGGAAAGATTTCTTCACTATTTTTGAGAACTAGGGTATGTTTTATTACTACTTTTCGCTGTTACATGGTATTTTTTATAATTAATTAAATGGCGAAGGTACGGCATGGTCTTCTTAACGGGTTACGGTGAATTTTGTCAGACGGTGTGACATGTAACGTCAGCAGGATTAAGCTAAAAAAAAACGAACGAACATTTTTCTTTCAATAATACTCATACGCAGAATATGAACCACGAATAAGTGAGAAATGTTGAAAATCGATTAAATGGTACGCCTTGAAACAAAAAGTCTGAATTTTCCGAAAACATGGCTACATTTTGCAATAAAAAATGCTTTTTTTTCTCTATTTTCAAAAACATTTAGGGTTATGTTTTAGACTCTATTAATAAGGTTAGAATGTGGTCCCCATAATAAGGTTAGAATAAGGTTAATAAGGTTAAAAAAATGTATACCATAGGGGCCATTCATAAAACACGTGACGCAGTGAGGGGGGTGGGGCGGTTAGGCAAATCATCACACTTTGTCACAGGGGGGTGGGAGGGGGGTCGAGCAAAAGTCACGAGACGCTATAAGCATATTAAATCTGGAAAAGGGTGATACTGAGACGCTGAAAATTTTCTGTACTGCCCACCCAAAGTTCCGACTATGAGGAAGTCGCAACTTCTCTGATATCGATTGAGACTCACCTGAAGCATCCTCGGGAACACATTGCATTCTAGGTGCATTGTGATAAAAGATTATCAAATTATTTATTATTAATGTACGTGGGGTCGTCCATTAAGGCCCTAGGCCACTCTAGAGGCCGAAAAAATAGGCTTTTTGGGGATTTTTTTTTCAGAAAAACTACAAAATAAATCGAGATCACAAAAAAGGGTGTTTATCATACATATCGGTGACTGTATACAATAATTTTTTTGACGCGATTAATTTCAAAATGGCGGCTGTGCAGCGTTTATCTCAAAACTGCATTTTTTAAGTTGGTCGGAAACATAACTCAGACAATTTTCAACCGATTCACTTGAAATGTTGAATATATCTTGAAAAATACATTGTTTATGGAAGTACGTAGGATTTTTTTTATATTGCATAGTTCATTTGTTATTAAAAATTATCTGACGATTTTTTAAGCAAATTTTCGGAAAGTGAAAAATTTCGTCAGATAATTGTTAATAACAAATGAACTATGCAATATAAAACAAAATCCTACGTCCTTCCATAAACAATGTATTTTTCAAGATATATTCAACATGTAAAGTGAATCGGTTGAAAATTGTCTGAGTTATGTTTCTGGCCAACTTAAAAAATGCAGTTTTGAGATAAACGCTGCACAGCCGCTATTTTGAAATTAATCGCTTCAAAAAAATTATTGTATACAGTCACTGATATGTATGATAAACACCCTTCTTTGTAATCTCAATTTGTTTGTAGTTTTTCTGAAAAAAAAATTCCAAAAAGCCTATTTTTTCGGCCTCTAGAGTGGCCTAAGGCCTGCTTAAAAACTACGCGTGTCTCGCCCTGCTTAAAAACTACGCGTGTCTCACAAACTGTTACATACTATGTTGCATTACAAAAATAGAAAATCAGTTGAACACTCCTTTTTGTAGTTCGCCTACTGTTATTGTAGGACACACATTACTATGCATATAGCAGGTTATATCATTAGGGCAAGGTGGTATAGGAGTACGCCCCTAAACTTCAAAGCGGTGAAAAAAAAACAAACAAATATACGAATCAGTTTTCGTTTTAATCGAAAGAATATCTAGCGTTCTAATTAAATTATGAGCGACAATTAGCAATCTTAATATCTTTTAAATAACAAACGAAAAACTACAAAACGGGATTGTCCAATTTTTAGACCTTTTTTAGAACTTTTAGGGTCGTTAAGAGTACGCAAACATCAATCGACACATAAATCGCAAATAAAAGTTGCCCACATCTGTATGCGCGGTGCATTTCTCATGCCACCGAGCTTTACACTTCAAACTCTCGATCCAGTCCTCACATATTGGTTCTTTGTATACTTCTTTGTTTACTTTGTATACTTGTAAAAAATATATTATATGTATACACACACTCAATATATAAATAAAAAATACAAACATATCTAAATATATACTTTTTTGTATACTTTGTATACTTGTAAAAAAAATGTTTATCGGCTGTTGTATAAGAGTACGCGTGTACTCCTACACACTTAAGCACTGCGTAGTCTTCTACGACCTGCACATTCTAACCAAGCATGACTGTTACTGCCATTTATTGATAAGATACGATATTACTTTTATTTTGAACAATAACCTTAGTAAACCAGCGTACGGAAATAATAGTTGTTTTTAAGGAAATTAAATTGTATTTCGTACTCGTAATGCTTTAAAAATATCGAAAATAAATAAGAGATTGCAACCACCTGGCCGCTCCGTTATATTCCACTTTGGATTGTCACAAACCTTTGCGCTCTTAGGCGGTCTAAGCACAACAGAAGTGAGCTTTAATTAGCAAACCGTTTCGTCAGTGGCGTAACTGCGTACTCCTATCGCCCGTGTTTTATCGATTCCATGTGTAGGCAAAATATCAATCGTAATAAAAAAATCATTGCGGTAGAATTCCCACTTAAGTATTTTATTTTATTTTGCATTTATGAAACGTTCTATGCATTCAGTGGGCACGCAATGATGCGTTAAACCAACGCACATGCAGTGTATAAAAAATAATCGATAAGGCAGCAAATACGCAGATAGCACGTCGTATCTTATAACCACAAGCAACATTTTAAATCAATGTATATATATTTTGGTCCTGTTCATTATTAGGATCTTGGGGAAGTTCATTTCTCATAGTGTTAGGGTATACCCATTCCATGAAAACCTACTATATTATATAGCATTGAACAATCAACGTATTCTTGTAGATTGGCATATGTGCCTAACTAATGCAACTGCCACAATATCAATAAGCAGTACTATACTTTTGGCGGCAACTATGGTGACACAATATTATATGTGATTTAAGTTTGCATCGTTGGAGAGCAACGAACATATATGTTTTTCGTATTCTCGCATATTTTTCGCCACATTTAGGTTACACCAAAGTCATCGAAACATTTTTTAGAATCGTTATTGAACATTTGTAACCAACCACTGCGAAAAAAGATTTCAGATTACGTTAAAAGTCAAGAAATTAAAAAACGAGAGGAGTTTTCGTTGCATTCCAATGATGCAAACTTCAACACCATAATATTATTGCCCTCTTAGGAAAATATAAGATATAGTTAAAATATGGTTGAAAGCACTATAAATTTCTCTGAGGGTAGTGGTCGATTTAGTCAGCTCAAGTAATTTTTTCGGGGTGTCGTTCTGAAAGATCCTACAGATGCTTACACTCATAGTTCAGTAAAAAAGACGAAAGCGCAGCACTTTTAGTGTCGAATTAGAATTTTTCACTAAAGCTAGATGGCTGCTGAAATACTGAAAGTAACCTCAATGAAATGTTGCCCCTCAACTCGCCCCAACCCTAAGAAATAGGGGTTGAAAACTTGAAAATCCCCGTATCTCGATAATTAATAGCCCGATCAAAAACGCTTTGATTTAAGGCGTTACCCCCACTTGTAGCGCAAAAAAGGCCTTTTTCATTATTTTTTTTAAAGAAAACTACAAAACTTTTTTAATCGATCAATATACCGTCTTAAAGAACACATCTTGAAGAACTTTCAGTAATTTTTTTATTGAAAAATATTACATTGTTTAGTGGCAAATGGCCGTTAATGAAATAATGTTTTTATATACACGGTTTGCGGTAACCAACATTGCGGCGAAGTGGATCATCTGAAAAAAAATGCGGATGGATTTAGTCAAATATAAGTATAACCTAGTCTTTAATCGAAGGATTTTAAACATATTCATTTTTCACAAAATGGCGGACAGTCAAAGTTAATGGTTCGATTTTACCGAAAAAACGGCCGTTTTTTGGCTATAAAACGGCCGTTTTTTGGCTATAAAACGGCCATTTTTTTTCGAAAAAAAAATCGAACGATTAAAGACTACATTTTTATGTATTAAATAAGCCTGCAAAATTTGAAGAAGATCGGTTCATTAGTGTTCGAGTAATCTTGGTCACCGACTTCAGAAATGCCATTTTGAGAAAAACGCGTTTAAAGTTTCAATTTCAGTTTACACGAAGAAAATATTTTTTTTTTTGTAAACTTACATAGAGTCATCTATTCCGGGCAAAATCGCAAGTGGGGGTAACTCCTTAACTCGCCAACCAGGATCTGGCCGTCCGGATCTGGCCGACTAAGAACTCGCCGACGTCATGAACTCGCCGACCAGAGATCTGACCGACCGTTGATCTGGCCGACCAATACATTGGCCGATCAAAGATCTCGCCGACTAGAAACTCGCGGACTATTTTTCCGTAAAACTGAAATTGTGCAATTTTTGCAAAATTTTGAGTTTGTTTGTTTGAGTTTGTCCTCTCTCTTTGCGGGTCGGCGAGTTCACCGGTAGGCGAGTTCTTGGTCGGCGAGATCCGATCGGCGAGTTAAATGGTCGGCCAATTCCAGTCGGCCAGTTAAACGGCAACCGATCAAAAAATGTTTCAAACAAAAGTTGTTTGGAATAATAAAATACATATAAAGTTACCCGACGTCCAACCCCCTATCTTTCGAAATAGCGGCACAAAAACGATTAGGGGATTGGACGTCAAACAACTTTACACGTACTTTATTATTCCAAACAACTTTTGTTTGAAACATTTTTTGATCGGGCTATTAATTGTCGAGATACGGCGATTTTTAAGTTTTCAACCCCTATTTCCTAGGGTTGGGGCGAGTTGAGGGGCAACATTTCATTGGGGTTACTTTCAGTATGGAATGATCTAGCTTCAGTCAAAATTTCGAATTCTACGCTAAAAGTGCTGGGTCTTCGTCTCTTTTACTAGACCAGCAGCCTCCCCCCCCCCCCCTCTCAAAAGTCCTCTCCGGTTTTCCTCTCTTTTCTCGTTCCTCCAATTCGCTCATTGTCATCGTCCCGATATTACGCTCGTTTCCTTCGTCTATATATAGCATGACAAACGCACATGTGCAAGTTGGCAGTGTCATCAAGTCGGCCCAACACCCACCGCTCGTCATGGCGAATACTCCGCTTTGGCCAAAGCCCACATTTCCATCCCTACCTTGTCCCCTGCCACCGCCCCAGCCGCTGATTTCCGCCTTCGTCGTCCTTCTCCTTGTCCTCCTTCTCCTATCCTTTATTCGCTCGGTAATGCATATGCATATATACGTATGTAGTCGGCGTGTGCAAAGGATGCCCACGACCTGGGCCAACTCGCGGGATGGTAGGCCGACGTTGCTGCTGCTGGCGTTGGTGCCGTTGGCGGGTATCGATTCACGCGGCTTGCATTGTGCAAGCATATATAGAGAGTAGTGCCCCACGAGCGCGCCAAAAGGGGCGACGAAACGTCGGGCGTCGTAACACGGGCCTATCGCTTCGTCTCATAAAATTCAGGAAGCCGTAAAGAAATCCGGGGGTCGCTTCAGTGAGAATAAAGAGCAAGAGAGAGAACAGGAGCGACGAGAACAGCAGTGGGAGGGGGGAGAGTGCAAAGCGCGGGACAGAGCGGAAAGGGTAGGTCCAAAGAGATATAAAGATTTGGGAATAGGAAGCAGTAAAATTTGGCACTCGGTAATTGATCGATTGGTTTGACGTCGATTTAATTTTGCAAATTATAATTTTTATGCTCAATTGAAAGTGTATTTATGGTCGTGGTAAATTAGCCAGAGACCACATAGGAAATTGCGACTTGACTATAGTACGTTGAGACGTTACGTCGGAGTAGAAAAACAATTTTGACCGTTTTCTTATTGGCTTGAATTATGTATGAACATGACAAGAATGATATACGAAAGGAATTATACGCGTATTTTTTAATTTTTATTTATAAGGCTCATTTTCCTAAGCGCCTCCAAGCGCTCGGAAACGCAAGAAACAGCTTAGACGGTGAAAGTGGCAATTTGGAGTCGTTTAGTCCAGTTGTAGGAAAAATATACAACGACCTAACAACTCCGAGTAGAAATCTTGTTCCGGCTACAAGAAGGCCCGGATCAGGAATCCTGATTTCTTTTTCAGGGCTTGATCAGGATTTTTCGTCAAGGCCTGATCAGGCTTGAAATGCAATGCCTGACTTCAGCGTGGTCAGGGTGGAAAATGAAGGCTTGATCAGGGTGAAAAATCGAGGCTTGATCAGGGTGAAAAGTAAACGCCTGACATGCAGTTTGAAGAGAGAAGTTCGCTGATGCTTCGGAAACCACTATCTCTAGTCAAATTAAATCTAGTTAAATTAAATAGGTGTTTTTCCTTGTCTTACGACCTTCTACGATCCTATTTGTTTAAAATATATTTTTTAGAATATATGATATACAATAGAATATTTCATAAATTAAAATACTTATTTTAGAGTTCCAATACAGTGATTTTGTATCATCATTCGTCATTCCCTGGCCTTCTGAAATGATCTTTTTAGAAGATAACATTGTTCGCTCTATGTCATAAGAGACCACATGAATTCCTATAATTATTTGTTGTATCACATGAACTGCATCAATTAGTTAATATCATTGTGATAATTCGAAAGTTATATCGAATATCATGCTATAGATTTTTCAAATATAACCTATATATACAGGGTGTCCTGTAATGAATGGATAATCCTGCAACTGTCGATAGGTCAGATCATGTTCTACTATATGCTGGAATTTCAGTTTAGTAAAAATCCCACGGTTTTCGAGATTTTGGGCTTTATGTTATTTTCTGAAAAAAAAATCATCTTCTTTTGGTTTTTCTCATGCCATTTCTACAAATGATAACTTTTTTCGATCCGGATTTTTTTGAATAGGGAAAGTTGGGGCAAGATGATAACGCTAAGGTCATGTTCAAATAAAAGAATTCATATACGGCTCAGTCAACTTTCATTATTTTTTTAAACGAATTAACATTTATTAATCTTTTAATTTTGGAAGCAAAACATCAGTCTTTCTGATTTGTACCATACAATCTATATTTTTTAATAAACTATATTTTTCTCATCTTACCCTGTATCCGGGGCAAGATGAAACAGCACTGGGATAATGATGGGACACGAATTATTAGCATCTTTCGCATACAAAAGTGGTTTCAATCTCAATACCATCAATTTGATAAGCCAATCATCTAAGTTCTGTAGGATTAGTCCGAATAATCTTGCTTCCATATCATTTTGATCATTTGTAAGTTCTTTTTCTTCCCTTGGTAGAAACACCGGTTGAAGAGGAAACAAATGCTTTAGTAGTTTCATTTAACCCTTTCTAACGTGAATAGTGGTATGTTGTAAAATATTCCGGGTTCGCGATAGCTTGTATTCGTTTTGCACCATTAGACAGTTAACGAAATAACAAAAAATCACGCAATAACCTTGAACATTTCTGACAAACCGTTCTTATCATATTAATAATTAGTACTTTCATTGTGTTTACCTACCTGTCTCTAATCAATATCAGCAACTCAAATAAACTGATACGATGTTATATTTAACCAAAAATTACATCGTTTTGTCCAAAAATCGATATTGTTTTCTCACTGGAGACGCGTGCTTCCGCCACAGTTGATACTTTCACACTCATTCACCTCACCGCCACCCCTCCACCCTCCAATGGGAGCACTGTGCTCGCACACACTGTTTAGTAGCTAGGCTTATGAATCATCTTACCCCGCGTATTCGTTTTGCCCCGAGTTCTCCTACTCTTGGTTATTTGTTTTATCTACAAAAGTCTCCTTTTGAACCTTAAACGTTCAGGAAACTTTATGAAAAAAGCTCTTATGCAGAATTTTTATACAAACCAATTCGAATATCTGACTTTGATAGCCTGCCGTGTAAATGTACTACACATAACGTGCGTATTACTTTAAAAAGTTACTTACTTATCGTCGATTCTAAAATGGAATTATTCTTTAACATTTGTCTTTTAATTATTTTTTTGTCGTATTTCAAATGAACTAAGTTGTCTCATTGGAAATTTTTAAATGAAAAAAAAAATATCAAATTGATGTTACTAGCGAGTGATACGAGCTGTTTTATACAGGGCAACACAGCACATCAAGTGTTACAGAGCAATAGCACTCAAACTATTGATCATATCCAAAAATATTTCAAACATAAGTTTCAGTGTTCGAGAAGGCAGTCATACTGGACCACCCTATTTTTTTATCGGTGGAGGCGCTGAAGCTTCGTCAAGGTCAACTCCACTTTTTCAAATGGAATGGTACATTTTTTTTCAACCATCTTGTGGAGCACCTCAAGCCGCATAAAAACATCAGGAGGTCAAAGTCGTTCAAGGTCATTCAAGGTCACCTATTTAGATTTGTATCATCGATACTGATCCTTAAATGACCTTTAACGACGTTGACTCCCAGATGTTTTTTATGGGGCTTGAGGTGCTCCACAAGATGGTTGAAACAAAAAGTACCATTCCATTTAAAAAAGTGGAGTTGACTTTGACGTAGCTTCAGCACCTCCACCGATAAAAAAAGAGGCTGGTCCAGTATGACGGCCTTCTCGAACACTGAAACTTGTGTCTGAAACATTTTTGGACATGATCAATAGTTTAAGTCCTATTGCTCTGTAACACTTTATGTGCCTCACCCTGTACATGGTTTGAGGCATGTGAACAATGGAAATGGTCGATCCCTCTCGTGCTTCCACGAATTCGACCTTGAAATGACTACCTGCGTTGCGCGCCAGCGCATGGTATTCAAAAGGGATAGTTTACTAAAAGAGATGGAGATACAAGACTAATGTAGATAAAAGAGACGGAGATAATTTGCGCACCGGTCGAAAAAAGTTATCATTCGTGAAAGTGGCATGTGAAAAACCAAAAGATGATATTTTTTCCAGCAGATGATATCCCGAGTCGAAATTTTCGAGCCGCGTTCAACCCACAAAATGACGGCGAGCAGAAATCGGCGTGAGCGGGTTATTGGGTATCTAAAGGAGGGTACAATGTTTGAAAGTACCATGCGTTAGAGCCTCCGATGAACCTCCGGAATGGCAGAAAGTAGACTTTTTGACTCAAAGGAGGTCAGGGAGGGTCACAATTGAACCTACGGAACCTCAGGTGGGCCTACTTCGAGCGCTCCCGCAGAACCTACTGCCCCCCCTTTCGGCCTACTGTACACGGCTAAACAAAAAAATTAATTTATATAGAATCTATTTAAATAAAATAGGTTTTTTCCTTGTCTCCCAGCCTACTACGATCATATTTCTTTCAAATATATTTATATATGTTAATAAAGATGAGATTCAAATTAATCTTCATTTGCTTACAATGTACACTGTAAAGCTTAGTGTACTATATGCAAAAAATATTTCATAAATCGAAAATAAAATGAACGCATTATTTGAGAGCTTTACTACAAGGATTTTTCATCGTAATTCGTCATTCCCTGGCCTTTGGAAATGATTTTTTTCGAAGAAAATATTTGCCCTATATGCGATTTGAACCTAGTCCTACCTACTCATAACTACGCGCCGCTGCCCCTATGCTACCGAGTGCTTATAACATTTTGGTCGCTGATATGGCATAAGAGACCAAATGAATACCTCCAACTATTTGTTGTATCACATAAGCAATAGATTTTTCAAACACACACACACACACACGCGCGCGCGCGCGCGCGCGTGTGTGTGTGTGTGTGTGTATATGTATATGTTTATTTATAGAAAATCAATCTATTTAATATCGTCCAATAACTGCATATTTTATTTGATTCTAATAAATCTGTGATTCGGTTTCATCAGTTTAACATTTTCATCTGTTCAAAAAAACAATTTAGTCGAGTTCACTGAATGGATCTAGTTATTTTTTTTTAATTTACCTTAAATAAAATATTTGTAGAGTTAAGCATTTTTCTATTTGATTGAACTAATGGTCCATCTTTATTGTAACACTCATATCAAAGGGGCGGGGGTTAGTGAAGGTGGAGAGAGAGGAATTATATATATATATATATATAAAATAGGCGGGGGGTAGTGAATTCCTCTCTCTCCACCTTCACTACCCCCCGCCCCCTTGATATGAGTGTTGCAATAAAGATGGACCATTAGTTCAATCAAATAGAAAAATGCTTAACTCTACAAATATTCTATTTAAGGTAAATTTAAAAAAAATAACTAGATCCATTCAGTGAACTTGACTAAATTGTTTTTTTGAACAGATGAAAATGTTAAACTGATGAAACCGAATTACAGATTTATTAGGATCAAATAAAATATGTAGTTATTGGACGGTATTAAATAGATTGATTTTCTATAAATAAACATTTTTAAAATTAATCATTTTAATAATGGAATGCAATAGGAAAAATTTGGTTCTATGAAAAATCTAGTTAATACAAATTTTAAAAAAATCAAATAGACGCGGTTAGTTAATATCATAATATTTAGCGGGAAAAAATAAAAATATGCTTCATACATACACGTGGAAATATTTTTTAAATTTTCGACGTGCTAAAAACGAAAACAAGAAAAAATCAAACATCTTATTTGAAATCGACGGTAATCGGCCGTCGCCATTTATCAACTGATTATTGAATAAACAAAAAAAAACAAAACGAACAAAAACAAAAAGAAAAAATCGAATGAGGTTGAATTCTAAACCGACAATTTCAATCCTTCAGAACATGAAATAGACTATAATTAACACCCTATCGTTCCATATAGAAATCAACATTATATGTTATTTAGATATACACTGCCAGCTAAAAGTTTTCGGACACTTCACATAATCGCAAAACTTTTGAGCGCTGGATAATTGCCAAATAATGTTAGAGTAATATAATTCATTTCATTTATTATTTCACGAAGATACTATAAAGATCTATATGATTAAGTAATTTCACAGAGCTTTATAGTATCTTCGTAAAATAATTATTATTCTACCATAAGTTTGCAATGATCCAAAGTGATATTGAGTTTTGCAGTTATCTGAAGTGTCCGAATACTTTTGACTGGTAGTGTATATTCGAATATATTAACGCAACCACATATTTCGAGTATTATATATATATATAATATATACCGTCGCTTAAATGTTTGGATACACCAGTCGATATTTCTTGCTGCACTAAAAGTCACATAGCTGCGTAAAAAAAAGATAACCAAATTTACCGAACCGAGTTTTGACGGGAATAAATTCAGCTGTATATTGCTTTTCTGAAATATTTTTTTATCATTTTCTTTTCGACCCGGTACGCACTTTTATACGTGACTGATTTTCGGCTTTTTTTCGACCATCAAGAATTGAACGCATGACTTATGGAAAAAAAATTGTTACGTTTATCCATGATGAACTTAAACGGGGTAGTAGGAACTTCATTTGCGTTTTTTATAAAGTTTTGTACGATTTTTTTCGCAATGTTATTTCATTTTTGCTAAAAAGACTAATTCTAGATAATGCAATGTAACTCAAGAACTAGAGGGCTTAAGAAGAAATGTCAAGAACGAAAAACGTCGCGTAAGCTTACTGAACCTACTGGGTAGACTGGCATTTTTTAAAGAATTTTCCTGTGAGATTTTTTCTCACAGGAAAATGCCTATTAATCCGATAGAATTGGAGTAAGACTGTATACACAAGCATTCTTTTATCAATTGCCTATAAAATAATAATAAATCGACATTGAGCAAATTTGATTGTTTTCGCATATTAATATTGGACTATTAATTTGATAAGGGGACGATGTATTTTTATTAATTTCGTATTATTTTCGTCATCGAACGGGTTACCGATCAGGTCACAATGGAATGATGATGGAGGAGATATCGAATTTGGGCCGAAAGCAGGTTAGGTGGGGTCGAGGCAACAGTTTGAGGTTGAAAGCAGGTTAAGGAGGCCTGTGCTCTGCACGTTTCACTGAAACTGGGGGTCGAGAGAAGGTTTCGGAGGTCTAACAGAGGCTACCCTGGGCCAAGAGGAGGTCTCTTCATGGCACTGAACTCGACAAATGAGGTTTCGTAGGTTCAACGGAGGCTGGCGGCTTATGTATTACAAAAGAAATGGGTCCTGCGAGGGTTCAGAGGAGGCTAAAAATTTCGACTCGGGATTTTTTCAAAAAATAACATAAAGCCAAACAATCCGACAACCGTGGGACTTTGACTAAACTGAAATTTCAGCATATAGTACGACATGATCTGACCAATCGACAGATGCAGGATTATCCATTCATTATAGGACACCCTCCTCTCTCTCCGCCCCTCTCTGCCCCCCTCCCCATCGATGTATGTATTGCAATAAAGACAGAACATTAATTCAATCAAATAGAAAAATGTTTGTCTCTGCGAAAATTCTGTTTAATTTAAATTTAAATGTTTGGTGGATTCAACTGAATTGTTTTTTGAACAGAGGATACCGAATCACAGATTTATTGGGAATAAATAAAATATTAGGAATTTAAAAAAAACCATGCATAGAGTGGACAATATGTCTCGACGTTTTGACGACGCACTAATATATTTAGTTCGTCTGGGGATAAGAGGTTTGGCGTGTAAAAGGCGCCAAACTGTATATAGGTACAGTTAGATGATGATTGCTTGAAGCTAGCCAGATCAGGCGGCTTGAATTAAGCCGTTCGTCCACTTTCCTGACCATCGCCTGAAGGTAGTGGATCAGGCGTATTTATGCACGCCGTTAATTTGCCTGACTATCGCCTGAAACCGGCCGGATCAGGCAAATCAAGGCGCACCATAAATAGGGCCTCCGTACTACAGCGTGATCAGGCGCGGATCAAATGTCGCGCCAGCCTGACAATATTTCTACTCGGGTGAAGACCTGCTCGTATCGAAATACCTCCGTACGTACACGCAGAATTCAATTGAGAGCTTCAATTCCGTCATGTGGACGATAACTCCTAAATCAGTTTTGAAACTTTAAACGCATTTTTCTCGAAAGCACGTTTTTAAAATCTTGAATTTTGAGATTTTGAAATTTGAAATGTAGCTTTTTAGATCGATTTTCTGAACTAGTACACGTGATTATGTTTCTGATTTATCAACAATTTTCGTTTTTATAAGCAAATGAAGGCTGATTTTTCAGCGAAAAGAGAAACAATTCATTTAAAAGGATGCCATTTTGCGGAAAGAGCATATTTTTTAAATGATCGTGTGTACTTCTCTAGCAAAACTAATGTCAATGACGACATTTTTGTTCTTGTTCTACGTTCTAATCCATAAAAGTTCTGCGTCCTCCCGCAGGGCGCCTAAAAAATGCCCTTACTAGGAATATCACTTACGTGATGCCTTTTGATTTTTGCCTTTGGTTTTGTTGAAACTCGTGTACGTGATAAAGCATCCAAACTATTCGACACGTATTTTATTTTATCGGCGGAAAAACGGGTTTAAGGGGAAAACCACCCTTGAAAGAAAGGCGTGCCACCCCTTGATTTAAATTGTTTTATACTTCTATAGTGAATTTTTAATCCCTTTACATTAGAAGCATCTTGATTTTTGTTTCATTCAGATCGGTGGACTGCTTGTGGGTGAAATTACAAAATAACCCCTCGACACGACTTTCTATGAGGGGTGGTTTTCCCCCTTAAAACCGTTTTTCTGGCGGCAACAAAAAAATGCGTGTCTAATAGTTTTCAATGCTTTTCCACACATATGAGTTTCAACAAAATCGAAGGCGATCTTCCTAGTTAGCTATGACTGGACCGCAATTTTTTTAAATATATATATAGGTATATTGCATACGTCAACCCATCTAGAATAAACTATCCAAACCTCATTTTGATTGCTTTTCTAGGATTTATAAAAATCCCCAAAAAAGTCTAATTTTTTGGTGAGCCACATAGATCAAGACAGTTCAAGTGAGGAAATCACTTCTCATACATTAAGGCGGTCGCCTGAATGAGAAGGTCCACAACAGCGTTTTTCGCTTTTTTTTTTAGAAGGGGCAAAAACAAGTGAGCCCAGTAAACATTGAGGTATCTCTTCGTGTATATTTGAAATGAATAAGAAAATTTCAACCTGAAACAATAAATGACTGCAGATTTATCAGCCTATTCCATGAGCGTTTCCAATCTGCGGGAAAAATACAGCTCGTAATTCTTGACTGCAACAAAAAAAGCAATAAATTTTTCAATTGTCATATATTTTTCTCCTGGGTGAATTAAGAAAAAGCTGAAAAAATGGTGAAATCATAACTTTCTTCGGGTTTGAAACAAAATGTGTTAAAAAACACTTTAACGTGCTATAAAAATGATTTAAACAGACTTTTCCAACGACTTTTTAAATTCACTTAGAAGAGATTTTCATACTGAAGAAAATAAACTTTAGTTTGATTCTATAGGCCGTTTAGTTTTTTTGCTATCACGCCCACCAATTTGGAAAAATCGTGAAGACGAAAACTGGAGAAACGCGCTTTAAAGTTTTCAATAGGAGAAAATATCAATCGCTTCTCTGCTTTTGGCCTTGTATCTTCGAAAATATTTACAATTGGTCTCTGTAACTTTGTAAATATATTCTTGGATAGTTTATTTATGGATTTCAGCAATAAAAAAAAACGATTTTTCGGACCTTCTAATTCAGGCTCCGACCTTAGGTCAGGAAGAATCTTGAGTAATTTATTTTCACAATTAGACCCGCGCAGATCGTTAAAGTTTAAAGAAAAGAATGAATCTATTATCTGATTAGTTTAGCCTGAGGTTTAGTGATCACGGTGGATGAAAGCAGCGATAATTTGTTCTTAAAATGCGATCCGTGTATAGTCGTTGAAATGTTGAAATAAAAATAACCACCGTCTTGCTGGTTTAGCGAAATTCGCTAATTACGCGTACAATGATTATTTTATGTTACTTGGCCGGATTGTAAGAGAGAAAAAACCATAATCTGTAAATCGCTCGTTCCAATCGACAATTTGCTATACGCTCGTGCTTCTACATGAGATCTACACGTGCCGAAGAATACAATAAATGTTTTCCTCTTTCACGGTCGTTCGAGTCCACCAAAATGAAGAAATGCTCGGCTTATTAGAATTCAGCGATTTGTCGCAGGTACGATTATTTTAATCATTCTCTTGGCGCATAAATAGGTTTGCCGGTTGAATAATTCGTCGGGTTGAGTAGGTTTTTTTCCGGCCCCGCGAGTCGCGGAGAAAATGATTACTATACATTGCGGTTACTGGATCTTGCAAAATTGATCGGTCCATTGATTGTTGTCATATTTAATTCTTTGAAATGCAAACGGTCAACGCAAAATTTTTGATTATTTCAACTCACTTTCGCTAACACTTGTTAAACTTATAAAATAATTAATTTTGGTGTCTGTAATTTGACCCAATTGTACGATTTGAACAAAAACGAACAATTAATTACCTATCTTTTGGTTAGTGGAACTAGAGGGGCAATTGAATTTGGGAGTCGTAAAAAGCCTTAAAAAATTCTAATTTGACATTATTCTCGAAATTTTGGTCGCGTAATTAAATGGCCAGGTCGAGAAATAATTCGATGTTAGAAAAGTGATATTTTTTTTTTCGGTTTCGCGCTTAAGGCAAACCGAGCGCGCGCGCTTGATTTCTATAGATGTTGTTCAAATTTTAATCAGACATTGTTCATATCGTCATGCATGTTTGGTGAAATTTCAGAACAGTCGACTTGCTAGATTGGGGGATCATGGTTTTTTAAATTGTAACTTTTAACACTGCAGGATCTAAATTGAAATTTAGACAGAATAATTTTTCGTAAAAAATATTTGTCCCTTAAAATAAGAAGACATATGACAACACCGCATCGTTCCACGTGTCCAATGACTTAAGTTTGCCCGGCATATTTAAAATAACACTGCAACGCAAATTTTCATCTGGAAGTAATTTTCAATCGAACAAAGTTTTAAATTAGTTATGAATAAACCAACGATTTATTTGTTAATGAAGATAACATAAACAATGTAACATATTAATATTTATAATGCAAATATTTTTGTTATGATTAAAGTTTTTAACTTTAGGAACACGTTAATATTTTCTCTAAATATTGAACTGTTCTGCCGTGTTGCCATATGTCTTCTTATTATAGGGGACAAATATTTTTTACGGTCAATTATTCTGTCTTTACTGAACGTTTTTAGCAAAACTGAATAGTAAAGGCAATCCAAACTTTTTTCACTCTTTCCCTAACTAGTTTGCTATCTGAACATGATTTTTTTTTTCAAAATTTATAAACACTATAGAATGGTACCACGACTTATGTGACCTGAGTTTCGGTCAATGAAGATCCTACAGTGTTAAAAGTTGCAATTTTAAAAACCATTATCTCCCAATCTAAATAGTCGACTGCTCTGAAATTTCACTCAAACATGCATAATGATATGAAAAATGTCTGGATAAAATTTAAACAAAATGTATAGAAATCAAGAGTTCTTTTTCTACCTTAAAGGAGAAAAATACAGAAAATACGCGAGTTCACCGTATATGTGAAATACGAACTACACACATTAAAAGCTGATTCAGAAAAACGATTGTGATATCGATATATTGCACGAGATATTTCTATATCGTTGACGATAAACCGATATCATTGCGGACATCAATTGTTGGAATTTTCGTTAACCTCTCATTTCTTCCGATTTTCCAAATCCTCTACGAATCGGCGAAATCTCAGTTGATAAACGTTATTTTTTTCACCTGTACATGTATGTACTGGCATACATACACCAGTCTCGTGTGCCTTGAATAAAATTGTATATCGCAGTTGTCGCGTGACTTCTCCGCTTTTTAAATTCTAAAGGATCGTTTACATAATTGGCGTAACGTTTTAATTAGCTTTGGTTCGATATTCGAAGCATATCGTTCGCTCTTACTATCTCTTTCTCTTTTTCTCCTTCTCGCTCGTCAGCAGTAAGCGATTCGCTACGAGAGTTACGCATACCGCCAACGATTGTCACAGACTTTCTTAACCGGAAACGCGCAGTATCGCTTTTCTCTTTATCATTCAACATTCAACAGTAATACCGATTATGTCGAAACGAATTCGGAGGACTCGATTTTTTTAAGGTGGACCAGAAACGCGGGAGACAGGGAGTCTTTAATGGGGTACTCTAGTCTAAGGCCTAAATTTCGGGCATTATCGCGGGCTTGATAAAAAATATATATATTTATGTACAGGGTGTCCCTCTTATCTCTGCCACCCGAAGTAACTCGGTAATTATCGACGTCACAAAAAAATGTTCCAGACAAAAGTCGTACGGTGTGAAGGAGGCCATCAAATGCGACCAATTTTTTTTATTTCGGCGGAGGTGCTGACGCACAGTGAAGGTCACCTCCACTTTTAAAAATGGAACGGTACATTTTTTTTCAACCATCTTGTGGATCAACTCTTGCCGCATAAAAAACATTGGGGGGGTCAAAGTCGTTCAAGGTCATTCAAGGTCACCTATTGAAATGAAATACAAATCTAAAAATCTCGGATCACTACCAAATGTGTGGTAGTGATACGAGATATTTAGATTTGTATTTCATTTCAATAGGTGACCTTGAATGACCTTGAACGACTTTGACCCCCTAATGTTTTTTTATGCGGCTTGAGACGCTCCACAAGATGATTGAAAAAAACGTACCATTCCATTCAAAAAAGTGGAGGTGACCTTCACTGTGCGTCAGCGCCTTCAACGAAATTTAAAAAAAAATGGTCGCATTTGATTTCACACCGTACAACTTTTGTCTGGGGCATTTTTTTGTGACGTCGATAATTACCGAGTTATTTTGGGGGGCAGAGATAAGAGGGACACGCCGTGTCCCTTTTATTATATATATATAATTTCAGTTTTTACCGTCAATTTTTTTACAGTATCTTGATTGATATTTCAAGAACTTACAAAAAAATGTGTGTATAAAAAATGAAAATTTAAAAAGTATGGGCATCTAAAGGCCCATAACTTTTTCACATGGCCGTGGAAAATGAAAGGATTAAGGTGGTTGACATGATTCCAAAGTTCCCATTCATCTGAAACAGAAATAAATGCAATTTTTTATCAATAAAAATGTCATTATGGCAGATGCCAGAGAGAAAAAAATGTTGAGGGGAGATACCTTAAGTTACTACTACTACTCATTACTACTTTTCGCCGTTAAATCGTATTATTTTTTATGAATCTTTAAAAATAGCGGGTTATGGCACGGTCTTCTAAACGGGTTGCGGTGGATGTTATCAGCCGGCGTGACACATAGCGTCGGCGGGATTAATTTGAAAAAAAACCCTACGATGATTTCATTTTCATTAACACTCATACGCAGAATATGAATCAAGAAAGTTGAGAAATGTTGAAGATCGATGAAATGGTACGCTTCGAAACAAGAGATCAGATTTTCCGAAAAAATGGCACATTTCGCAATAAAATATACTAAAAAAAATTAACTTTTAGGGTCATGTTTTAGACAATAAGGTTCGAAAGATTTACATCAAATTCCACCAGAATCCGTCGATTAGTTTGTTAGCTATACGTCACGCCAGTTATGAAATCCCGTTCAGAAAACCGTGCCATAATTCCGCAATTTTTAAAGGTAAAGAAAATACCATTCAACAGCGAAAAATAGTAATAAAATATACCCTAAGTCTCAGAAATAAAAAAATCGTTATTCCCTTTTTAAAAATTGTTTGTCCTCTTTTTTTAAGTTAATATTTTTTCAAATTAGTATTAATAATGATTTCGGAATGCCCGAAGTAGAGACGATAGAAGGATATATACTGAAGGTCTACACTAAATTTGAAGTCAATTGGTTGAACAGAACTCGAGATTTTATGTCAACCAGGTTGAAAAAAGGAGTTTTGAGAAAAATGCATTTAAAGTTTTTAATACAATTTCAGACAACTGCAATTATCTGAGTGGTATAATGGCATGTTATACTTGCGTTATCTTAATCGCCCATTCCCGCCTCGTAAAGTGAGCCTTCCTCGACTTCGAAATGATGTTTTTCTGAAGCTCGTTCTTCCCTGTGAACAGTTTTAGCTCCTTTAGAAGCTTCTGAACTTCTTATCTCCGACCGGTCGATCCTATTCTGGTCTCGCACATTGGCGTAAATATTGAAAATTTCAAAATTTCTTTTTGAGGACATGTTCTTAAGGCGGCATATACATTTACATAGATAAAAAAAACGATTTCTTTCGTTTTTCTTTAAATGATAGAATTATATATCTAATATTATTATCTACTACTATATATCTAATAATATTTTCCCAAACTTCCAAAGCAACATTCGAAAAACTGCAAACAGCCCGTCAACGCTGAGGAGCGGGAGCGCAGAGGAGCAGGAAAAGATGGGCAAAAACTTAATAAATTAACAATGAACAATTACAATTAGTACTGTAATTGAAAATTTTGTTACTTCGTATCAAACAAACCCAAACAGATTACTACAGTAATTAGTTACCACAAGTACCTAGTGCAATTTAATTCAAATTCTATGTAGACTACAAACGCGTTTTTTTCAAAACTGAATTTTCGAAATTGGCGTGCAGGAGGGGCTCTAATGTCTAGGGAAAACTAGCCTGCACACCGATTCGCAAATCCCGCGGCAACCTTGCTGTAACCCTCTACCACGGCTTCGCCATTGTGATGATAAATGAATTAAAAAAATTGTTTTGTATATTTAAATATACTATTAAAGTATACCTAAAATTTGATGAATGTAGAATAATTCTTTCTTAGTTTAAAAATTGTCTCAAAATTGCTTATTTTTTCCCCGCCTAAATGTCTATCCCACCTTAAGAGTTCACACATTAAGAAAATGCCAAAGAATGATTTTTTTTTTTTCAAATTTCTAGACCAGAGCCTTAAAGTAGATGGGAAACGGATGAGTGACTTAAGCTGTCTCTGTCTTTCTTAATATACATATCTTTCTCTCTCTTCATTTTCCTGTCTAATTGTTGCCTAATTGGAGACCAGTTTTGTCATTGAACGTAGAGTTAATTTGCCACTTGTAATATGCATTTGTTTTTTTCTTTTCCAATTCACGTTCACCTGACTTTTATCTACCACTTCCTAACTCTTCATCCGTTTTTATTTCGTCTGCGAACTTAATTACCTCGCGGCTTGCCAATTGCGCGATCGAATTTTCGATACTGTGAACTTGCAAATGGCTCAGTCATAATAGGATGGCATAAACGCCCTTCGTGTGAAATATGAAACTATTTTGGCCAATTTCGACTTTCTCGTGGAGCAAGCCTTGTTACATGGTGTACAAATTAGTGCCAACGAATTTTATAAGTTGAAACGTGCACTTTTTTACCGTGTGAAAAAAGCTTGATCCATGATTCATCGATCGTTAAGGTCTATCCGAGTCTAACTGTTTTACCGACTGCGCATTCGTGCTTTATTTTCTCTATTGATATTTGTGAATTTAGAGCGTTAATACGCGTTCTAACAAGGAACATCACTTTGGTGTCCACCTCTGATTTTGTTGAAACTTTTTTATATGGAAGAATATAAAAAACTAAGAGACACGTATTTTTTGTATCGGCGGGAAAACGGTTTTAAGGGGTGAAATGCACTCTCGAAAATAGGAGTGTTTTTCGTTTTTCGTCGATAACGTTATCGTTCTCATCTCCAATGTACACAATAAAATAAACATTGTTGCAATTTTAATTTTTTTAATATCTCGTACCGTTAAAACGTTATCGACTAAAAACGAAAAACATCCCCATTTTTGAGGCAGCGTTTCACCCCTTAAAACCGTTTTCCGCCGATAAAAAAAAATACATGTCTCTTAGTTTTCGATACTCTTCCACATAAAAAAGTTTCAACAAAATCGGAGGAGAACACCAAAGTGATGTTCCTTGTAAGAGCGCCGGAGCATTATCTGCAATCGTCGAGAAAATGACTAAGCAAATCGTTGAAGAGCTAATCGATTTTCTATTGTCATTATTTTTCAGAGCGTACACTCGAAGATCACGAGGACATACTCGCGACGCATCGCGAAATGGAAAACTTCGCCTCCCATCACGAGAGAAAATTTTACTTTCTCGAAGATTTCACCAAATACGAAGTTTTCGTCAATCCAAAAGTGAGTATTCGTGGGAAGACGAGGAAAAAAAGCGTACGAAATAAAGTTTTCCTTGCCACGTGTCGATAAAAGAAAATGATTTTGCCTCGGGGTAACGGTCGGCAAATCAGGTGTCTGTTTCGCTGCAGAGCATATCTGCAGTCGGTAATGTATTTTCACGTTGCTCTCTCTCTCGATAAATTGGCTACTGTTGGTACCTATCCTTTTGCATTAACACCAGCTGGTAAAGCAGCAAATGTTTTTACCATCGTTGGATGCTACGTATACGACTCGCTTCTCAATCGCCACGGGAGAGGGCACCACCTAACCGTTCGCGTTACCGTCGGCTGTCTGTTTTTCACGCTAGAGCTTGCATCCTTCAAACGTGCTTAAGGGGTTAGGCTACTGTGATTACCCGAAAAACAGGACTATTTAAAAAATGTATTTTGAAAGAATAAGGAACATGACTGAAAAGTCGTTTGCACATTTACCTGTATGTACATTAACATATGTGTGTAACAAATATCATTTAAAAAATCATAATAATTAAAGAAGTTAATAAGATAATAGTGGCTAAGACTTGACCGCGCTGTTTTTTGTTATCGTGTTTCAATAATCGAAAAAAAAATTATTGAATTTTTTTTTGCATTCTTCGAGGAATATGACATAATTATTTTTAATAAATAATGACAGAAAAAAGCTGTTCAGAAGATAAACGTTGGTCAAGACTAAACTAGTATTACACTGAATAAGTGTACAAAAATTCAAGTGAATCCGTTCTCTAGATGTGAAGAAATCGTGTGCACAGTTTGGAAAAACATCATTTCGAGATAAACGCGTTTAAAGTGTGACTAGCCGTGACTAGTTTACCTTCAATTTGCTATTCCTGCATCAAATGATGGACCTTCGTCTTCAACTTGAGTTGCCTCAAACAACGAACGAGAGATTTGATATTTTCACGGTAGCTTAACGCCTTAAGGCGGGATATACATTTAGACAGGAAAAAAATAAGCAATAATGAGGGAGTTTTTAAACTAAGAAATAATTATTCTACAATTATCAAACTTTGGATATACTTTAATAGTATATTTAAGTCTACAAAACAATTTTTTTTAATTAATTCATGATCAAAATGACGGAGCTGTGGCAAAGTGTTACAGCAAGGTCGCCGCGGGAGTTGCGAATCGGCGTGCAGTCTAACTTCCCGTAGACTTTGATTTGCAAAAAAGTTCAAACATTTTCTCAGTTAGAACATGTATAGTTTCTATGTGACGGCAATTAAAATGAAGAAAATGCAAATTCGAGAAGATGGCACGCATTCGCGAAAAATTCAACATTTCACGCAACATTTCTGTAAAATGTGGATTAAAAAAGTAGTTTTTTTTTCCAATTTTTCAAAAACAATTCTCGTCAAGTAGAAGGTACCAATATTATGAATATTTCTACCAAGTTCCAACTCAATCGGCTTAATAGTTTTTGAGTAATCCTGCACCCCAATTTCGATAATGCAGTTTTGAGAAAAACGCGTTTGAGGTTCACGTTCGCTCCGAATCCGAGCGGTAAGGTACAGCGTTGACGGGCTGTAACATTTGAAGTTTTTCGAATTTAGCTTTGAAACTTTAGGAAAATATTCTACCTATATAGTTATATCGTTTAAAGAAAAAAAGAAAATCGATTTTTTGATCGTCGTAAATGTATATCGCGCCTTAAGGCCATTTGTAACACTGATAGAGCGGTCTTAAGTGTAAGAGAGATAGCCGATTTACAGATTTCCAGTGTTCTTTGAGACGGCTGATATTTTGGAAAAAAGAAAAGAACCATTTTCTGCTCTTGTTCAACGACGAACTAGAGAGAGAGAGAGTCTAGGAGAGAACTTGGCCGTAGAGTTTTTACCGACCGGACGCGTGAGCCATATCCTTAAGGCGTTACTTCTATGTGGCTCACCGAAAAGTGAGCTTTTTGGGATTCTTTTTCAGAATGTTAAAAACGCAACCATTATCAGATTTGGAGGGTGTATTCGACATATGTTGACGTATACAAAAAAAAAAATTATGAAATAAGATACAAAATGGTGGCTCAGTCGTAGCTATACTAAGAACGTTCTTCTCGGCGTTCTGCAGGAGCGCAGAACTTTTTGGATTGGAACGTACAAGAAAAAAAAATCGTCATTTACATTAGTTTTGCTAGAAAAGTACACGCCTTTATTAAAAAATGTCCTTCGCAAAGTGGCACGCTTTTGGTCTCGTTTTTTTTTGCTAAAAATCGGTCTTAATTTGTTTATGTAAATGAAAATTGTCGATGAATCGTAAAAATCGTGTGTACTGCTCTAGAGAATCTATCCAAGAAGCTACAGTTTAAACTTCAAACCAATCGGACGTAAACTGCATGAATTATGCGTTTTCCCGTTTTCAAAAACGGGGTTTCGAGAAAAACGCGTTTAAGGAGACTTTACAAATTTTCTGAAATTTTTTCATCACAAAACACTAGAGTTAAAAACTTATTTAATGTATGTAATTTTACGTGCGGTTAGATGGGTAAGACGTTCACACTCCGCGTGATGTCATTTTTTTCGCTATTTAGCACCAGGATAAACCATTTCTAATAACGAATTAACTAAACTTTTGTAATCATTTAGGGAAAAAAAACCCACCTTGCCCATCGTTAACCATATATATTCAATATTGAGCCATCGATGTTTGATACAAAATTACGAATGTTGGCTGGCGAATGAAAAGCATGCTGCCAAACTCAATGTCCGCAAAGTTGCCGTATTTCGGCAATACTTAATATTAATTAATGGTAATAATAAATAATATCGTGACATAAATATAAATAGGCAAAATTATAAATGACTTAAAATGTCATTCTCCGTTGTATAAAACATTCACTGACGCAGTTTTTTTCATAATACTCACTGATAACTTTATAGTACAACTTAAGTTATACTTTTTCAAGTTGGTAGTAACACAACATTTTTTTCATTCACGTCATAAAAGCATGAAAATGCATACTTTTGCCCTATAATTATATGTTTTATGAAAAACTAGCATTTACATAATAAATCTATACGTCGCATGCATTTTTAGACGTTTATTGAGAAAAAATCCTAAATCGTCATTTGACTCAACTGGACCGCTCCAACCTCCTTAAAGTTTTAAAACTGATTGAGAAACTATCATCCACACGACGAAATTGTAGCTCTCATTTGAATTTTCCATGTACCCACGTAGGCATATTGATAGTTGACCTTCTGCTGTTAGGTGGTTGTGTATTTGTACAATGTTGTACAATGACTGGACTAAATGACTCGAAATTGCTACTTTCACCGCCTAGGCTGTTTCGTGCGTTTCGGAGTGCTCGGAAGCGTTGCGAAAGTGAGCTATTATTTTTTGCGTATGTCATTCTTGTGATGTTTACACATCAATCAAGCCACTAAAGAGGAACAGTAAAAATGTTTATTTTACTCACATGCAACACCTTAAATTCCCATAGAGGTGACATGTCATACACGCTCGATCGGTGAAAATCTTGCTGCAAAGTTGGGAAGGGTCTCACTTGCACAATGTTTGTCACTACAACGCTGCAAGTCCTTTTTTCAACTGTACAATGACTTATCTCTCATCTGTGCAAACTCGGCAATCCACCAACTGTACAAGAGTCTCAAGTTTGCAATATTGAATCTCTACAACGATCTAGCCTTATGATCATCCCTACAATGTATTTATTCGGATTTGTATCAACTGCACAACGAGGCATTTGCAATATGCTTTAATTCTACAATGTATCAACTCTACAAGAACTTTGAGTACTCAACGTTCAACTGGGCAATATTGTCAACTCTACAACAGCTGGTATATCAGGTGTATCAATTGAAGAAGAGATATATATTAGCCTATTAACGCCCAAGCGACTATGTTTGAACACTTGAGAGAAAAATGTATTATGGCCGATTTATGGTATTAACTTTGACTTTTGACCCTTCCTAAAGGACGAAAAAGGAGTTTTAACTTGAAAATCTCAAGTGTTTATACATAGTCGCTTGGGCGTTAATAGGCTAAAATATATCTCTTCTTCAATTGATACTCCTGATGTACCAGCTGTTGTAGAGTTGACAATATTGCCCAGTTGAACGTTGAGTACTCAAAGTTCTTGTAGAGTTGATACATTGTAGAATTAAAGCATATTGCAAATGCCTCGTTGTGCAGTTGATACAAATCCGAATAAATACGTTGTAGGTATGGTCATAAGGCTCGATTGTTGTAGAGATTCAATATTACAAACTTGAGACTCTTGTACAGTTGGTGGATTGCCGAGTTTGCACAGATCAGAGATAAGTCATTGTACAGTTGAAAAAAGGACTTGCAGCGTTGTAGAGATAAACATTGTGCAAGTGAGACCCTTCCCAAAGTTGTCTCCCAGATGCGAGGCATTTTGAGCAAACGACGAGTTACAGAGTTTCAGCTCTTTGGAGGACAATTTTCAATCCGTACGACAGTTGCATCCCTCCTAGTGGTGGCGATGACGTTCGTGTTAATTGTTAAATAATTGAGAAGCATAAATTGCGTTATTTTGAAATAGCGGTGGTATATTTTTTGTACGATCATTAGTGCCCGAGTAATGAATGATCAAAGCCAAAAAGTTCTTTTTCGTTTCGAACGACGATAACTCAGCGAAAAATCGTCGTACAAAGCTCAGAAACCTTTCAAATTAAAGCGGAAGAATCCAACTAAACGAGAATTATAGTTACATTGCTGAAAAAAATTTACCCAAGCCCGTGCACCTCTTAAAAAATGGGCAAAAATTTTTATTTTTTTTTTTGCGATCTCTTTGAGTTAACTCAGAAACGTTCATGGATAAAAATATTTGACCTACAGATCACGAAACTAGAGACTTCCAGCTTTAATTTGCTTTTTTTTTATTGTTCTACCACCATTTTTTGCCGAGTTATAGCCTTCTGAAAATCACCTAAAACATCGAGATTTTTTCTGATCCTCTAATTGCTGTGCCTAGTGTATATATATATAAATGGAATGACTGATGATCATTTCAAAAATCAAAGTTTCGAATGAAACGGCACAGTGGCGAACCGAGACGGAACGGGCATGGAAAGGCATTTCGAGGCTTCTTCGATGTCCGCTAGACTCGATCGAAACTAACGAGAAAAATAGCATATTCCTTGTCCGTCCGTAATTCGCTCCTTCCGACCGAACGGCTATCGATTATTTCGGCCTCGATTCTTATTCAATTTCAAATTGGATCTCGAGGACAGAGATTCACGTCATTCGGAATGGAAATTAATTAATCTTTCGTTGATCCCTCAATATCTTCGTTAACTGAACCGCAGCTTCGAGGAGTCTTTGCTCCTTTCATTCGCGCTCGGCTTGATACCGATAAAAATTATTATACCTTATCCCGAGGCAAAATTCAACTGGCAATTAGTGAAATAATGCAATTACGTTTGCTCCTCTCTTTATCGGGGTTTATTTTTTCGTGAGCTCGCGCGAGCTGCATCGTTCTGCGATGGCTGCATGCTTTGTTCCGAGCTCTCTCTTTCTCCACCCCGCTACTCTTTTTCCGCCGCACATTCTCCACTTCGTCGAGTCTCAGGACAAAACTCCGCGGTATTCTTGCAGCAACCTCACCCCCGTGTTTCTGCAACGCGCGTTGCTAGGAGGTATTTCTTTTTTTTTTTAATTTTCGTAATTGTCCCGGGAACCTTCCCCTTGTCGTTGACGTTTCTTATTATTTTCTGGTTTTTTTAACGCTTTTCATTCTCGCTCGACGTCGGAGATTTCAAGAAGGTTCTTTCATTCTATGCTTGCCAGATTGCGCGGACGCCCCTACGAAAATTTCCAAGAGTCCTAGACAAGCTCTCTTCCTTTTTCTCGCGTCTGCTTCTCTCTTCTCCCCTTTCTTTTTTATTCGCGCGCCCGCACCCATCCTCTCGTCTTCCCTTGTTTGCATCCCCCACATTCTTGGATTGTCGATTTTTTTGTACATGGCGGAATAGTCAACTGGCTTGCTGATACAGCTAGCCCGGAGCCCAAACGGGATCTTCCATCCCGCGTAGAAATTTTGATAAGGCTCGGTTCAGGGCGCGTTCAGGTTGCCTGACTGCCCTGGTTGGACACTTAAAAGGCAGCCTGAAAGGGTGCTAGAAAATGTAACGTTGGGTCACATATGGGCCTGAACGGGCTGCCTGATGAGGCCCTTATCAAGCTGCCTGATCAGGCCCTTATCGGGTTTCTTGGTCAGACCGCTATCGGGTTTTCTACACTCCCAAATAAATATTCAATTTAAATAGGATCTTTTTAAATCAAATCGGTTTTTTCCTTGTCTCACGGCCTACTACGATCTTATTTGTTTCAGCGATTGCTTTTTAATATTAAATATATTCAAAATGAATCAATAAAGATTCGATTCGAATACATTTTTATTTGCTGACAATATACACTGCAAATTCAAGTATACTATATGCATAAAATATTTCAAAAATGCAAAATGAAATGAAACACTTAATTTAGAGTTCTACTACAATGATTTTGTATCATAATTCGTCAATCCCTGACCTTCTGAAATGATTTTTTTCGAAGAAAATATTTCGCCCATATGGAATTGAACCTAGTACCTACCTATCTATAGCTACGCACGCTCCGCCCCTATGCTACCGAGTGCTTGTAACGTCTTGGTCGCAGAGATGGCACAAGAGACCAAATGAATTTCTATAATTATTAGTTGTACCCAATAAAGGATATCAATTAGTTAATATCGTTATGATAATCAGAGAGTTTTATCGAATAACATGCTATAGATTTTTCAAACATAACCTCATATGTAATTCCTCTCTCTCCGCCTTACAAAGGTGCTGAGACCTTCTAACACGCATCCGAGTTGCATAACGTTTTTTTTGTCGTGACAGTCCGTAACACCTTTTTCTTTAAAGGACTCAGGAATACATCGAAGCTCCGAAGCTACGATGCTGTCGAATCAAAGTTTCCATGTGGAAAATAAGAGTTTATGTGCATCTACCGACTGCTGAGGCAGTTATAGGGCAAGCCTATTATAGGCCTTATCAGCCTTAAAGGGAAAGCCTTAGTAGGGCCTCACCTGGGACACCCCGCATAGGGCCTTATCAGGGGAAGCCTTAGTAGGGCTTATCAGGGGCAGCCTTAGTAGGGCCTTATCAGGGAAATCCTCAGTAAGGCCCTATTATGGAAAGCCTTAGTAGGGCTTATCAGGGCAAGCCTTGGTAGCGATCTAACGGTGAAAGCCTTAGTAGGATCTTATCAAGGGCGACCTTAGTAGGGCCATTTTAGTACTGCCTGATTCCAGGCCTAAATAATTCCGGCACGATCGGGGCCGGATCAGGATGTCCGTAATGGGTGTTACCCGTTTCAGGCCCCGATCGCGGCCTAATCCTCATCAGGCTAACCCTAATAAATTTCTACGCGGTATCCAATTACGTATATCTAACGGGCATCTCACGAATAGTCAAGCAACAAGCAGACGATGATTTTCTCGGATTTTATTGCGGATAAGGGAAAGGTGTACGAGATGATCCCCTTAAGGAAGAATGCTCCTAATTTCAAAGATATTCGACATAATTAAGATCTGAAAGCGTTAACTACTGGCATATGTATCTATCTTACGATTGGCATATTCGAAATATTCAATTTATGAGGGTTTTAATAGGAGGATTTCGCTTTTTTTTTAATCTTACGTAAGAATCATCTTAGACACGACGGTGTTCAAGATGATCCCTAGGGTATAGACAAGATGATCGCCCTGATCGTCTTGCAGCTATTTTGGGATTTTTTTAAATTTTGGAGAAAATGGGTGAATGTAAATAAAAATTTGCTCGAATTTACAACACCTTTATATATATTAATCATAGGTACACAACATAAACTGAACTTACAAGTTAAATTACCTTTATATAATAAGTTTTATCTCACCCATCTAGAATTAAACGAAACCAGTCTTCTACACCCAGTCTTAAATAATTTCGGTAGATCAATTGTTATTTGTGAGATCAATTATATATTAGTAGGGTAGTTTGAACATAAATATACAATCTATTCAACAAAAATATAGTACCTAGATGTAAATGTAAAAATAAAGTAGGTACCATATTTTTACATTTACATCTAAAAGGGAATCATCTTGCCCCAAACTCAACTTTTTCATTCATTGCCCGGTTACATAACATATAAGTATTGCACTGTCATCCCGCCAACCAAAACCCAAATTGAGCGTATTATCAATCCACACACACAACAATGGCTGCAACTGACAGTATACAATAAAAGTTACCTAAGCTCAAAGACAACCTTGCCTTAGATCAACAGCTCACGATTTTAATGTGTTTCCGTCCAAACAATTGCGTCACTCACACCGCCATCATGGATTGACTGACGAGGGGGTTCCGGGCGCTATGTTGTACCAAAGAATACCACCAGATAGCGTTAATAGTTTCATTGCTATTGAGAATGACCATCTCACCTCATGGGATCAACTCGTACACCTCTATGCGATCAGCCGAAAAAACTGTTTACTCTTTTTTTTTTCAATTCATGTTTGCAAAGAATCGTTCCCAAAAATTAGGGTAAGCTGGTATAGGAGTACGCAGGCGATAAGAGTACGCAGTTAAGCTAATGACGAAACGCTTTGCTAATTAAAGCTAACTTCTGTTGTGTTTTAACCGCCTCACAGGGTAAGGGTTACTGACACAAATAAAATCCAAAGTGAAATAAAACGGAGAGGCTGGGTAAGTTTGAAGATATAGCTGCAATTTCTTATTTATTTTTGACATTTTCAAAGCATTACAAGTACAATACACAATTTACTTTCTTCACAAACAACTATTCGTTTCGTACGCCGATTTACTAAGGTTATTGTTCAAAATGAAAGTAATTTCGCATCTCATCAATGAATGGCAGTAACAGTCATGTTTGTTTAATATGTACAGGTGGTATAAGAGTACGCAGTGCTTGGATGTGTAGGAGTACGCGCGTACTCTTACACGACTGTTGTTAATTTTTTTTTTACAAAGTAAAAAAAACACACAGTGTGTGTGTGTGTGTGTGTGTGTGTGTGTGTGTGTGTGCGTGCGTGCGTGCGTGCGTGCGTGCGTGCGTGCGTGCGTGCGTGCGTGCGTGCGTGCGTGCGTGCGTGCGTGCGTGCGTGTGTGTGTGTGTGTGTGTGTGTGTGTGTGTGTGTGTGTGTGTGTGTGTGTGTGTGTGTGTGTGTGTGTGTGTGTGTGTGTGTGTGTGTGTGTGTGTGTGTGTGTGTGTGTGTGTGTGTGTGTGTGTGTGTGTGTGTGTGTGTGTGTGTGTGTGTGTGTGTGTGTGTGTGTGTGTGTGTGTGTGTGTGTGTGTGTGTGTGTGTGTGTGTGTGTGTGTGTGTGTGTGTGTGTGTGTGTGTGTGTGTGAATATATACTTTATCTATACTTTGTATACTTTGTAAACAAAAAAATAACAGTCGTGTAAGAGTACGCGCGTATATATATATATATATATATATATATATATATATATGGGACATTTCACGCCATTTCACCTAGCCTGTGACCCTGACCATTTTTTGTTTTCCTGATTTTTTTGTAAGATTGTACCCCATGAAAGGCATATCCACACCAATTTTTCGGTTGTAATCTCTTCTCTTGTAGGAGTTGTAATTTTACAAAAAATGTCGACTTCTTTCTGAAAAAAATATTTTTTTTTTCAGAAGACTTTTATCATTTTAATCTCCAATAATGTTATTAATGATTTTGTGATTTCCAATTCGGCTTCGTCAGGCCTGAAACGGTTTATTTTTAGTTTGTGCGGAATTTAACGAAAACAAATTATCTTAAATAAAGAAAACTTTTTTCGTTAATTTCAGCACAAATTAAAAATGATCCGTTTCAGGCCTGACAAAGCCGAATTGGAAATTGTGGGAGAGGTACGACATCGTACGACCCGCGCTCGGCAACGACGCGGAGAAACGGGAACGCTGTCCATAACAAGCGAGCTCTTAGTGACCAGCCCTGATACGGATTGGTCATCTTATCGCGTTTCTTATGTTGCGCGTATGTTACGTTGCGAGGATACCTCGCCTTCTTGTTATTCCTTCTCGGACCCTGCGAACGTGCAGACGTACCGCTTCGTCTATTCCAATGCTCTTGTTCAATAAAAATAATTCAACGGTGTTATACGGTAGCATCTCCTTTTCTCATCGAGTCTACCCACGACCTCTCCAAAAGAAATCACAAATCATTAATAGCATTATTGGAGATTAAAATGATAAAAGTCTTCTGAAAAAAAAATGATAAATTCGAAAAAAGAATAGAAGGAAAAATAGATCCACGACGAGACTAGTTTTAAAAATTATAGAATGGGTCACTCTATTTTAGAGAATTGAAAAAAAATAAATAAAAAGCGGCAATCATTTTTTGAAAAATAGTATTCACTTTAGAAGCAACGAAAAACGTTGACATCGATAATTGATAATTTGTTCATATTTTCCAGCGAACGTAGGCGTCAAAATAAAAAAATGACATAGTAACATTTGTCGATATCTCAATTAGTTCATGAGTTATCAGCGTTTAAACATTTCCAAAACTTCCGAAAACGAGATTTTTTGGAAAATTATAACTCCTAAAAGAGGAGAGATAACAATCTAAAAATTGATTTGGATATTGCTTTCATGGGGTACAATTTTACAAAAAAAAATCAGGAAAACCAAAAATGGTTAGAGTCACGGGCTAGGTGAAATGGCGCGAAATGCCCTATATATATATATACATATATATATATATAGAATGTAGTGTGTGTGTATATATATATATATATATATATATATATATAAAATATCTTCTAGATATAGTATATATAGTATTTTGTCTATATATAGTATATATTTTTTTACAAGTATGCAAAGTATACAAAAACATATACGAAGAACCAATATGTGGGGAATGGATCGAGTGTAGTGAAGTGTAAAGCTTGGTGGCATGAGAAATACACCGCTCATACAAATGTGGACAACTTTAATTGCGATTTATGTGTCGGTTGATACTTGCGTACTCTTATCGACCCCCGTGCGAACTCTTAAACGTCCGTATGTCTAAGAGTTCGCAAATCCCGTTTCGTAGTTTTTAGTTTGTTACTTTAAAAAAATTAAGATTCCCAATCGTCACTCATAGTTTAAATAGAATACTAGATATTCTTTCAATTGAAACAAAAACTGATTCGTAAAATGCATTTGTTTGTTTTTTTCACCGCTTTGAAGCTTAGGTGCGTACTCCTATACCAGCTTACCCTATGCTGCATTTGACGTTGTTTCGGAGAAAAGATGTTAAGTCCAAACTAGTCATGAATTATAGGTATATTTTCATCAGAAAACGTCGAATATGTTCGTGCGTTCATTTATTTTTGCGGGGTTTATGTTTGGTATAGAAAAAAAAACGGAAGACTACAGTAAATAAGTAATCCAAATCGGTTTGCTTTTGGATAATAATTAAATACTTGCTTGATGGCAGTTTTCCGATGTCATTAATCGGCCACCGTATCTTGATCTCCCTGACGTTCATTTGTATCCGTCATACAATTCATGAGAACGTCTTTTTTCTTTCGTTTGTTGCACCTTCCGCCCTTATACAAAATTACATACGAGATTACACGTATATGCGATCTGCCTTAAAAAACTCATTGCTTTCCACAAATTTTTGCGGATTACTCAAAATTGATGCTCCATTTGATGGTGTTTCGAAGAAAACATGGTCTCAAAATGAGCTGACATTTTTAATTGGGCGCCATTTTTTTGTGGCGCACACAGAGTACTTATCTTTGACAAGTGGCATCAGGAAGTATTGAGGTTAGTCATGTAGAATTACACGATCGAGCAACGCATAGAAATTGTTATTTGCTGCACAGTTATTGCAGATGAAATTTCATGATCGTGTCACCTCGCGCCGGGGCGATGTGAATTGGCTACCAAGATCGTGAGATTTGACACCATTGGACTTCTTTCTTTGGGGTTTTCTGAAAGGACAAGTGTATGCTAATGATCTACAGATCATTCCGGAGCTCAAGGAAGCAATTGAGCTCACCATTAATGAAATGGGTCCGGAATTATGCCAAAATGTTGTTGAAAACTTCATCAAAAGAGTGAACGTTTGCAAACAGGGATGAAGCGACCATTTATCGGATCCTGTGTTTTACACATAACCTCCATGTTTGTACCTTATATAAAAATAAAAATATTCGTGCATTTTAAATAAATAATACGTTTTATTAATAAATTAAAATGTCAGGTCATTTTGAGACACCCTATACATATATGTTGATCAGAAAAAGTTGGATATTCTCGTGGGTTCATTTATTTTCGCAGGGCTTTTGTTTACAATCGACACAAACGGAGGACTAGGGTAAATGAGTCATCCAAATCGGTTTGCTGCTGGATAATTGAATATTTAGTTGATGGCAATATCACGATGGAATTCATGGGCCACCGTATCTTGATCTCCCTGACATGCATTTGTATCCGTCATACAATTCATCGGAGCATATATTTTCTTACGTTCATTGCTTATGCCCTCGAATGGAATTCCATACGAGATTACATGCGATCTGCCGGAAAAAAAACACATTGCTCATTGCTTTCGATTAATGTTTGCATATGATTGTTCTTACTCAAAATTTGTGCTGAACTGATGTTTCGAAGAAATCATGTTGAATTCAAACTAGTTATAAATTATATTTACATATATTTACATCAGAAAAAGTTGAATATTCTGAATGGTTTTATGTTTACAATAGAAAAGAAACGGGGGGCTAGAATAAATGAGTAATCTAAATCAGTTCGCTGCTGGATAATAATTAAATACTCAGTCGAAGGCAATTTCACGATGTAATTCATGGGCCACCGTATCTTGATCGCCCTGACGTTCATTTGTATCCATCATACAATTCATGAGAGCATCTTTTTTCTTTCGTTTGTTGCTCCTTCCGCCCTCGAACGAAATTTCATACGAGATTACACGCGTGATCATGCCAATTTACTCCCAACCCCACAATGATAATAAATAACACGCTTGCTCTTCGCTCTTTCTCACTCCCGTGCTGCAGAAATTGCTACTTATTCTTTTATTTTCCGATTAATCTCGGGGTTTTTTTTTATTTGTCATATTTTTTTTATCATCTCGCAAAAGAGATCAATTAGCGTACGAGAGGGATACGCGTGTGAGTCGTGATGCCTCTCTTTTGGCCATTAAAATCCGATTAAGTTTCTCGCACCTGTCGAGATCGCGATCAAGAATTATTTTTATATACTTCGACGCTTCGCCCACTTTTGTATCTTTCCCCGTGCATGTAATCAAGTTGATTGCCGTGCACAACGAAATTTTATGGTATTAAAATACCATCAAGATTAATCGTGTGATCCGGAAAATCTTTGGACAGCCACGAGAGCAGCGTTATCAAACGTCGCCCGTGCAGAAATTTTGGCAGGGATACAGCTGGATTCTGACTTGTATCCCGGGCTCCCAGTCGGGATCTAGTCCGATATCGGATCAGATTCTAAGACTAAATGTAAGATCCGTAAACTGGATTCCATTAGGGATCCAGAACCGGATCCTTTAATGACTCTGGTAAATAAATGCTGAAATAAAATGGCAAAAATGGAATTATTGCATGTTAAATTTATTATAAAAATAATTAACATTTATACATTTTTCGTGAATTAAAATATCAATTTAAAAAATGAAAGGTAAGAACACCATAAAAAATGGAAAACTACGACTGGGTTATCGTTTTTTGGACTACTTGGCGTCCTTTGCGTCCATCTCAGTCTTTTGCGTTGGATATTTCTATCTATAGAAATTGGAAATTCCTATCTATAGATAGGAATTTTATACATAGGAACCTCCAGATGGAAATTCCTACCTATAGATAGAAATTTCATAGTAATACCGAAAATACACGTGACGCCAAAATTTTCAAAGATATGCCATCGTCATCATACATATTCCGATACGGATGCAAGTTGGATTCTAACCGGGTTACCGGTTTTGGGGAATCCATGACAAATCCTGATCGGGATTTGATCGGACATAGGGTATCCCTGTCAAAATTTCTGCACGGGCGGTAGCAACGCGCTTGTGTTGCCTCAGTCATTTCAGCTTGCGACTTCGATATAAATTATCCCGTACCTCCAATTTCGAGTTTTTTCATACGTGTTTTGTTATTCTCGGGATTTTCAGCAATTTTTCCCACGTGATATGGTGGCCTTCCCCAATGACGAGGATCGAGGACCAATCGGGGACCCTGAAGATGCGCTGAGGGTAAGAAACTGATTTCATATTTTTCTTCATTTCGTATTTATCTTTTTCTTCAAGGCCTTACACCTAGTTGACATTCTTTTCAAATATGGCTTTTTGGTTTTCGATGAATTCTCAAAATACGAGATTTCAAAAATATTCCCTGAAAATACCGAGTCGATCCGTTCAGAATTGAGGGAGTTATAGGAGTCTATAAGTAGGTTCTGCGAACCGGCGAATTTTAAACGAGTTTTTTTTAAATGACTTTTTCAAAATCTGTGCCCACGATTTCTGAAGAATCATTTCACTGATCAACCGCAAATTTGACAAGCTTTTTTTTATATATAAATATATGTAAACATTTTTTTTAAACAATCTTTTACTCAATGTATTAAAAAATAGAAAATATTGTTTTTTACCAACTCACCTATATGTGACTATAAATGAAAGCTTGGGGCCCTCAACTTTTTAAATGTTTAATAAATTTTTTCAATTCAGTTTCATTAACCGTATTTAATTTGGCACAATAGTCATTTAATTTAATTTGGCACAATAAATTATTATCACACGTTTATACTCAGCTTCAGGATTTTTATTGATTTAAGAAATCTAAGGTTGTTTTACAGTAAGTTAAACACAGTTGAAATGTTAACAGGTTTATGTAAAATAAGGTTATACGTCGAAGTTTTGAGCGCCCCAAGCTTCTATTTGTAGTCACATATAGGTGATTTGGTGAAAGTACTTATTCTCTACTTTTTAGTACATTAAATAAAAGCTTGTTTAAAACTCACAAAAAAATTCACATATGAATTATTTTTTACTGTTTAATCTTCAATTGATTGTACTAGAGCTCTGAAATGTTTGTTAGAGTTATTGAAGGTGTTAATAAAGGTGTTAATAACACCGCTATATAGGTCCGTTAGAGATATTTTATTATGGATATATATTTTTTTTCAAGTTGAATCATGTCACCTCTTAGATGCAGGTTTGCAAAATTTCAGAGCTCTACGTAGTCGGGAAGTGGGTGAAATATCGATTTTCCGTTTCGCACCCCACACCCAGTCAAGTTAAATAAAATCTTGTAAAAACACTGCTGGAACGAAGACTTTTTCTTCGATCCTACGTTTTTTTTTCATCAACAAAAATACAGGATTTTTTTTCACCGAAAATCGATACGTTCAATTTGGACTGCAGACATTTATTTCAAAATCCAACATTTCACCAAATCCTTCGTCCAAGCACTAGATAATTTCAGGCAAACACTAAATACGTGAGATTTTTTCGTTCCGGATGATTCTTTTCCGAGCGGCAGTGGTCACTGCGAAGTACGTTTTTCAAACAGTGGCCTGCAAAAACCATTGTATCTACCACAATTATAAATATTTTTCAATACGAAAATTGTAAAAGATACTTAAAACTAGAATCCATTTTGCCAAAACATTCGAAAACCTGCACACGTTAGTCCAGAAGAACATATGGAATTAATGGGAAATGTCAGCCTCCCCCGACCAAATATCATTAGACGTGACCAGTTAAAGCACTTGAGGGCAAAAAAAAATTTCGTCACTTTTCGGAAAAGTCCTCAAACTGCATAATTACCATATTTTTTTATATTTATCGAGAAAAACTGATTAGATTCTTAGTTTGAAAAAAAAAATATTGGCGCATTACAAGAAACGCCCTCCCTATTTGCAGCGTTATCTGGCACGCGATAACACCGAGTGTCCAGAAGTATGCAGCCTCATATGGATAAGACACGAAGGGTCGACTAGTTGGAAAAAGTTGCACATGCTGCTGCAGGGTCGAAAGCTCTATACTACGAGAAAGGTGAGTCTTTTTCTTTCCCATTTATATGTGTCGCTAGAAACGACGATTGTTATTGTACGATCACACACCGCACATCTGTCGCGTCATTTTTGTTCGCCAACAATAAATTGTTTAGCTTCGTCATGCGTGTGAAAATTCGAAAGTCTTCCATTTTTCGTAAAATACGAATGGGGATGTTGCCTATTTTTGCGAAAGTGTTTTTAATTGTTCACATATACATAATATACCTCTAAATGTTTATTCTATGTATTTAAATGCCGCAAATTCTTCAAAAAAACGCGTTTTAATTCATCTGTTTTAAAATACGCGCCAAAACGCCCAGACCTCTCATTTAACGGCGCGTGACGTCATACTGAGCAAAATACGCGTGTCCAAACACACACAACAATACATATTTCAAAATTAATCAGTTAAAAGATGAATTCTGAATTCTATTCATCACCGTATGACTGTCTTGAAGACCTGCAATTAACCAAACAAAACGAGTTGTAAAACGAAACATAACCTGAAAAAATACCAAGTTTGTAATATTATTAATGCCATATACATTATTTGTTGTACAAAAAACAATTATTTAGGGTATACTTACATGGAAGTCTTCACGTTTCTGAATTCTGCAGAGCAGAAGTCCCTGTATTTCGTAAAGAAATTTGCCACCATTATGCAGTCAATCCTAGGCAAATTGGAACTATTTGCCTTCAGGAATCCAGTCTACATTATTACAGTTCCAGTAAAATTCAAAATCAATCAAGAAATCTCACAAATTGTATTTTAAATCAAAGTAAACTGTAACAGCCTAGTATAAGCAGTATGCACTGAGAAAAAAAACCACTGATCCAATATCATTGGTGTTATTGAATGAAATTTCGTTGATTCAATCGTAAAATTGTTGGTGTAAATAATCGGATTTATTAGTCCAAACAAAACGCTATTGACTTTAATAACATGATAAAATAAAAAAAAAAATTTTATTCAGAAGATATATTGTTAGCCGAGAACAATATACTATTGAAATTATCTAAAACATTATCGCGAACAAATGATATAGTTTTGAATGCATTTTCTGCTACGAACAAAAAAAGCATTTCAATTCATAACGTGAATATTGTTGATTCGACTACACAAGAAAACTTGAATTTCGCTCGTTTGATTCAGATAAAATTTCTATTGAGTAAATATGTTATTTAATTTTTTCACCATATCCGATATTGATTCCCAAGTACCTTATTCGTTAAAATATTAATACTTTATTTTGATTGAAAAATATTAAGCAAATGTCTGAATTGGATAAAAAATTTGTTTCTTGCGCATTTGGTTAAAAAAATTCAACCAAATCATGACCGAGCGCCACCGAAATTATAGGTGTGAGGAAACCCGTGGTTCTCGGAGTAACCGCTAAAAGCCGCACGCGCGCTCGTTTCTCGTAAGCGTAGCGCGAACCGAAAATCTACTTAAACGCCGGAGAAACTCTAAAGAGTATCGCTTCTTGGCCTGTGGCTAAGATCAAATTGTAGTATATGTTCTTATCGGTTGAATATCTGATATTCTCTCCATGGATATTCCATTGGATATTTGATATTCTCTCCATTATTATCGTAGATGATCATTCCAACGCTCACTTTTTACTTAAGATTTAAAACAAATGGAAAAACTTACGTCTCATGGCATATTCGTTTCGCAATAAATAAATAATTAATTCTATTGATTATATTTTTGTACGAAATAAAAAAATGTTGTAGCAACCGCTTAGTTATTTCATCCATTAATATACGGATTGTATATAGAATGATTTCAATAGAATATAATTTTATTTGAAAGAGAAGAGAAGAGCTTTTTCAAATCAAATAATATGCTCTTCACATCAATCACATTTTCCAATATCTTATAGTATTGTAACAATCTCATATATCGGTGACACTCCGCAGCAGAACATTTATTTGGATCAACCAATATATTTTTTTGATTCGATTGGTTTTTTGTCCCAGTGCACTTAGAACGTCGACGCGTTCGTCTTTTGCAAAGTGTGACATCATGCACTCTGATTGATGTTCTTCGTCACGTGACATAGATATTTTTTTACAATTTATTTACTTGAATTTATCCACAATTTTCACCAAAATAAAATAAAATAGGCACTTCTGGGCATTGCTTTAATTACAAGCTATCACCTCATAACAATAGATTTGTTTATTCTTGGTTACTGGAAACACCCCTATTATTGCAGAATCTCGAATATTTGAAATTATTTTGACAAAAATTGTGACAAAGTGTGATGGCTTGAGTCTTCGCTTCCGTGCGAAATTGGACCACGATTGCTTCGAAGGCTTACGACATACAGCTCAAAGATTTCGCGACACGGAGAAAAGTATATTGGTAACAAAAACAAAGCGAGACGAAGTGGAAATGTCTCGACGTTTGTCAGACCAAAGTTTCCCCATTCCACCCTCCCCCTGCGCCCCTCCGCCAGTTTCTTTTTCGAGTTCTGAGCACCGCAGGTTCGGATGAGTGGGTTGCCGAGATGATTTGGTCGAACCGCGTGTCTTCGCGTTTAAAGCCACGAGAAAGAAACGTGAGGACACTTTGTGCGTTGCGAAGGTGAGCATTAGTTGTAAATTGGAGTTTGCGAGAACCGGTTGCCCTTACCTCTTTTTCTTTCGTATGTGTGCGTGTGTATATGACCCCAGCGGTTCAATTATCTGACCAGCGGTAGCGTGCAAGTCCGTTGTGGCTTTTGCCCCAAGTCCTTTCTCTCTCCCTCTCTGTCTCTCCCTCGCTCATGTCTCACCCTTTCGCGGTGTTTGGCCATTGCAAATAATCCTTTCTCTCCTTCAAACGCACGTCCCGACGGTTTGAACTTGCTGTAGCCCGAGTTATCCGGTAACCACAAACTCCAAACTAACGATCAATCACCGTTTTCATAACCCAACGTGAAGCTTAATTTGTATATGCTGGGAGGGGTGGGAAGGGAGAAAAGCAGAGAGAGAGAGAGAGAGAACAAGAGAGAGAGAGAGAGGGGCGGGGACAGAGTGAGAGGAGGAAAAGAAGGTCGGGTAAAAGGTAAATTTTCATTACGAGAGGCCTGGAAACGCAAGTCAAGTTTGTTGGGACGTTGCCAATGCCGGAAACGCATCTAGTTTTTTTAAAACTCTGTACGGGGTTACAGAATAAAATGCTAGAAATTCAATTGCTGCATTATTGTTGTCTAAATATTTTCGCAGCAGACTTATAATTTTATATTACAATAGAACAATGTGTCCATTGGCTATCAAATGTATAAGAAAGTCAAGCCTCACCACCCCTACAATTTTATATATTTTTTTAAGAGTCAAAGTAACCTTGAGTGTGGGCTTTCTTTGACAAGGCATTGAAATGCAACTTATGTCAAAGATTGAAGGGACTTTGACATCATTTTGATAAAAAATAATAATATTTTATGCATTATACATGAAATTAAATGAATAACAACGATTTTTAACAATCAAATTGTCATCTTTATGACGGAAATATTTTACATAAAAATATCAAGTACCTAGGGTACTATTATAGACACTTAAACCGTAGTTACCACACAGGTGCAAATTTGCACCACCTGAAATGTCTTGTTCGCGGCTCCTGTAAATTTTTGTTTTGATTTTTACGTGTTTTCACCAAATAAATACTACTTTTCGCACTCGAGACCATTACCATTGGATTCCTGGTTAATTTTTACCCCAAGAAACACTGGTTATCGGATACTTTTGGATTATTTTGACTAAAGTAATAGTACTTTGAAAATGCAAAATCCCAAATCGCACTAGTGTGGTGTGCATGCATCCTCAATCGATATGTGGTAACTGAGAGTCTTATAACTATCGTTGAGATCAAAATCAACTTGAGCAACATTATAATAAACTTGAACAACAAATTTGAGCAACAATAGACAAAAAGTATTTTGCCGATATTTTGGCGTGTTTCGGCGCTCTGTTGAGAAGTTATATACAGTCAAGAAGCCAAAAAAGATCGATTTTCAAGGATTTTCTCTGAGAAGACCTTTAAATCTATAAACGTCAAAATTTGTACACATATTATGGTAACTTTTGACTGGATTTTGACATTTTTTATTTGTAAAATAATTATTTTGAAAGCTGCTATAGCTGATCACCGGGAGCACCTCTAAAAAAAGGCGTCTTGCGGTGAGCACGATATCTCTGGACTGGATCATCTAAAATGAAAAAACCAAAAATATTTCGATAATACAATGAATTATCTTGTAACTGATCGAAGAAATAAGCAAAATAATAATTTTTGACAAATTGGCGGCTTCTCACAAAAAAATCGATTTATGACAAAAATGTTGGCCCTAAATTGTTTATAGAATGGAAAATATTTATTGGTGAGACAAAACCTTCGATTTTATACTAAAAAATAGACTTGAAAAGATTTTGTTAAAACTTGAGACTGATCGGTTCAGCCGTTTCCGAGAAATCTTGCTCCCCGACTTTAAACCCGAGTCGAAATTTTCGAGCCGCGTTCAACTCACAAAATGAAGGCGAGCAGAAATCGACGTGAGCGGGTTATTGGGTATCTAAAGGAGGGTACAATGTTTGAAAGTACCATGCGTTAGAGCCTCCGATGAACCTCCGGCATGGCAGAAAGTAGACTTTTTGACTCAAAGGAGGTCAGGGAGGGTCACAATTGAACCTACGGAACCTCAGGTGGGCCTACTTCGAGCGCTCCCGCAGAACCTACTGCCCCCCCTTTCGGCCTACTGTACACGGCTAAACAAAAAAATTAATTTATATAGAATCTATTTAAATAAAATAGGTTTTTTTCCTTGTCTCCCAGCCTACTACGATCATATTTCTTTCAAATATATTTATATATGTTAATAAAGATGAGATTCAAATTAATCTTCATTTGCTTACAATGTACACTGTAAAGCTTAGTGTACTATATGCAAAAAATATTTCATAAATCGAAAATAATATGAACGCATTATTTGAGAGCTTTACTACAAGGATTTTTCATCGTAATTCGTCATTCCCTGGCCTTTGGAAATGATTTTTTTCGAAGAAAATATTTGCCCTATATGCGATTTGAACCTAGTCCTACCTACTCATAACTACGCGCCGCTGCCCCTATGCTACCGAGTGCTTATAACATTTTAGTCGCTGATATGGCATAAGAGACCAAATGAATACCTCCAACTATTTGTTGTATCACATAAGCTATAGATTTTTCAAACACACACACACACACACACACACGCGCGCGCGCGCGCGCGTGTGTGTGTGTGTGTGTGTATGTATATGTTTATTTATAGAAAATCAATCTATTTAATATCGTCCAATAACTACATATTTTATTTGATTCTAATAAATCTGTGATTCGGTTTCATCAGTTTAACATTTTCATCTGTTCAAAAAAACAATTTAGTCAAGTTCACTGAATGGATCTAGTTATTTTTTTTAAATTTACCTTAAATAAAATATTTGTAGAGTTAAGCATTTTTCTATTTGATTGAAATAATGGTCCATCTTTATTGTAACACTCATATCAAAGGGGCGAGGGGTAGTGAAGGTGGAGAGAGAGGAATTTACTACCCCCCGCCTATTATATATATATAATCCTCTCTCTCCACCTTCACTACCCCCCGCCCCCTTGATATGAGTGTTGCAATAAAGATGGACCATTAGTTCAATCAAATAGAAAAATGCTTAACTCTACAAATATTCTATTTAAGGTAAATAAAAAAATAACTAGATCCATTCAGTGAACTTGACTAAATTGTTTTTTTGAACAGATGAAAATGTTAAACTGATGAAACCGAATCACAGATTTATTAGGATCAAATAAAATATGTAGTTATTGGACGGTATTAAATAGATTGATTTTCTATAAATAAACATTTTTAAAATCAATCATTTTAATAATGGAATGCAATAGGAAAAATTTGGTTCTATGAAAAATCTAGTTAATACAAATTAAAAAAAAATCAAATGGACGCGGTTAGTTAATATCATAATATTTAGCGGGAAAAAATAAAAATATGCTTCATACATACACGTGGAAATATTTTTTTAATTTTCGACGTGCTAAAAATGAAAACAAGGAAAAATCAAACATCTTATTTGAAATCGACGGTAATCGGCCGTCGCCATTTATCAACTCATTATTGAATAAACAAAAAAAAACAAAACGAACAAAAACAAAAAGAAAAAATCGAATGAGGTTGAATTCTAAACCGACAATTTCAATCCTTCAGAACATGAAATAGACTATAATTAACACCCTATCGTTCCATATAGAAATCAACATTATATGTTATTTAGATATACACTGCCAACTAAAAGTTTTCGGACACTCCACATAATCGCAAAACTTTTGAGCGCTGGATAATTGCCAAATAATGTTAGAGTAATATAATTCATTTCATTTATTATTTCACGAAGATACTATAAAGATCTATATGATTAAGTAATTTCACAGAGCTTTATAGTATCTTCGTAAAATAATTACTATTCTACCATAAGTTTGCAATGATCCAAAGTGATATTAAGTTTTGCAGTAATCTGAAGTGTCCGAATACTTTTGACTGGTAGTGTATATTCGAATATATTAACGCAACCACATATTTCGAGTATTATATATATATATATATATATACACCGTCGCTTAAATGTTTGGATACACCAGTCGATATTTCTTGCTGCACTAAAAGTCACATAGCTTCCTAAAAAAAGATAACCAAATTTACCGAACGGCGTTTTGACGGGAATAAATTCAGCTATATGTTGCTTTTCTGAAATATTTTTTTATAATTTTCTTTTCGACCCGGTACGCACTTTTATACGTGACTGATTTTCGGCTTTTTTTCGACCATCAAGAATTGAACGCATGACTTATGGAAAAAAAATTGTTACGTTTATCCATGATGAACTTAAACGGGGTACCAGGAACTTCATTTGCGTTTTTTATAAAGTTTTGTACGATTTTTTTCGCAATGTTATTTCATTTTTTGCTAAAAAGACTAATTCTAGATAATGCAATGTAACTCAAGAACTAGAGGGCTTAAGAAGAAATGTCAAGAACGAAAAACGTCGCGTAAGCTTACCCAGATAGACAGTCGTGATCATCACGCAGTGCATACAATTGATGAAGCAAATTTTACAGCATATTGACTACATGTCATGATGCAAAGCCGTGAACTCATTTAGTACAGTGAATGTACAAAGCATTTTGATCTCAATATGTCGTTTACAAATGCATCGTACGTTTGAAGCACGTTGAACTCATATCGCTGTGCTCAAGTGTCCACAATTAATATCTGCAAATTTTACGTCATATGGAAGTCATCCAATGACTGTGTTGATGAATTCACTGGGTTAGCACTGGTAGTAGACATGCCATGCAAGCAATATGACGGCGATATGCATGTTTGTCAGTGATACATTCGGTGGGCGCAACATGACGGCGATATGCATGTTTCTAAGTGATACATCCTATGACGGTGATATGCATGTTTCTAAGTGATACATTCGTTGAGCGCAATATGACGGCGATATGTATATTTTGTCAGTGATACATCCCAGGAGCACAATATGATGGCGATATGCATGTTTCTCAGTATTACATTCCATGACGGCAATATGCATGTTTTCAGTGATACATTCGGTGAGCGCAATATGACGGCGATATGCATATTTCTCCGTGATACATCCCATGAGCGCAATATGACGGCGATATGCGTGTTTCTGTGATACATCCTATGACGGTGATATGCATATTTCTAACAAGGAGAAGGCAGAGCCTGGATGTCGCAAATCGGGTTCGCCTTTCGCGTGGTGAAAGTTGAAGACCTCCGAATTAACGTCGCTTTTGATTTTTGTTCCAATAAGCCTTAGTTACTGAGATATCGCGATTTGAAAATTTGGGAGTTTCGTCTCGTGCCTAGAGTACGTTGAGCGTTGACACTTGAGACAAGAGCGGCCGTAGCCAATACGGGAAGACGTTAGACCGGCACTGTGAAAGTTCACGGTTCGCGTCCCTATACGTTTTTTTTATTCAATTTTTTTTTTTAATTTTATAATCTCTCATAAGACTTTACATGTGCAGGTAAATAAGAAAATTCGAAAATATGTTTTACTAGTTTTATTTGTCTATTATATTAAAATAATTAATCCAATAATGAAGTCACAATTACAAAGCAAAATAATATGGTATAAAAAATAAATAATTAATATGATTCACAGGAAAGCATATTTGAAGATCTATATCTTCAAATATGCTCTCCTGATAGAATTTATAAGGTTAAATATGGTTGCGGTGGTATTACGTTCATTTTATGTTCGTGGTGTCGTAAGCCTTTGTGCTACCCTTGCTTTTACGATGGTTTCCACCCTCCAATTTGTCACCATACTGATCTGATAGAAGAAGAATCAGAATAATTACCTGCCGCGAAATTTGCAAGCGTGAATTAGATTAATTATTTATTTTTTATACCACATTATTTTGCTTTCTCATTGCGACGTGATTAATAGATTAATTATTTGTTATACAATATTATTTTGCTTTGTAATTGTGACTTGATTATTAGATTAATTATTTGTTATACAATATTATTTTGCTATGTAATTGTGACTTCATTATTGGATTAGTTATTTTAATATAATAGATGAATTAAACTAGTAATACATATTTTCGAATTGACTTCTTTACCTGCACATGCAAAGTCTTATGAGAGATTATAAAAAAAAAATAAAAAAAAAAAAATTCAAAAAAAAAAGCATGGGGACGCGAAGCGTGAACTTTCAGAGTACCAGTCCACCGTCTTACTGTATTAGCTACGGTGGCTCTCGTCTCAAGTGTCAACGCTGAACGTACTCTACGCGCGAGCCGAAACTCCCAAATTTTCAAATCGCGATATCTCAGCAACTAAGGCCTATTGGAACAAAAATAAAAAACGACGTTAATTCGGAGGTCTTCAACTTTCACCAGGCGAAAGGAGAACCCGATTCGCGAAATCCGGGCTCTGCCGTCTCCTTGTAATTGATACATTCGACGAGCGCAATAAGACGGCGATATGTATATTCATCAGTGACACATCCCATAAGCGCAATATGATGGCGATATTCATCCAAATCCAGAATGATACAAATACGCAGACACAAAGAAAATTTGTACAAGTGTTAGAATGGCTAGGTAGGTAGCGCGCTCGGCTCTCGATTTAGAAGACGTGGTTCAAACCGTAGGTAGGTACAAAATTTAACTAGGCAGAATACGTTTTTAATCCATTTATCATATAGGCAGGAACATCAATAAAGCGTATGGGGATAATAAAAATCCTACCAGATTTTTTTTATCAATATTTTTGGATTTTTTTATTTTTCACGCTATGACACTCAAATGAGCTCCATATGAGCACAGCATAGTTACGTCACGCCATGCCGCTATTATGACCTCCGTATGAGTACAGCATATTTACGTCACGCCATGCCGCTAATATGAGCTCCGTATGAGTACAGCATATTTACGTCACGCCATGCCGCTAATATGAGCTCCGTATGACCACAGCATAGTTCCGTCACGCCATGCCGCTAATATGAGCTCCGTATGAGCACTACAGTTTCTTCACGCCGTGACACCCATATGAGCCCCATATGCACTCACTTATTGTTAGATATTCGTGAGCCAAATTTGCTAGTCTGATGAATTCACTGCATGCATATTCGCGTGAGAACAACTTTGCTTCATTTGGATGTATTATTGTGAATCATCATGTGATGCAAATATGACTTCAACGGGAGCACTCATAAGGGATACACAGCTGTGAGACTTTCTATGCTGCAGTGATGATGTACATATGATGCCAATATGAGGTACATCTGTCTATCTGGGTATGCTGGATAGACTGGCATTTTTTAAAGAATTTTCCTGTGAGATTTTTTCTCACAGGAAAATGCCTATTAATCCGATAGAATTGGAGTAAGACTATACACAAGCATTCTTTTATCAATTGCCTATAAAATAATAATAAATCGATATTGAGCAAATTTGATTGTTTTCGCATATTAATATTGGACTATTAATTTGATAAGGGGACGATGTATTTTTATTAATTTCGTATTATTTTCGTCATCGAACGGGTTACCGATCAGGTCACAATGGAATGATGATGGAGGAGATATCGAATTTGGGCCGAAAGCAGGTTAGGTGGGGTCGAGGCAACAGTTTGAGATTGAAAGCAGGTTAAGGAGGCCTGTGCTCTGCACGTTTCACTGAAACTGGGGGTCGAGAGAAGGTTTGGGAGGTCTAGCAGAGGCTACCCTGGGCCAAGAGGAGGTCTCTTCATGGCACTGAACTCGACAAATGAGGTTTCGTAGGTTCAACGGAGGCTGGCGGCTTATGTATTACAACAGAAATGGGTCCTGCGAGGGTTCAGAGGAGGCTAAAAATTTCGACTCGGGAAAGCACAGTTTTGAGAAAAACGCGTTTAAAGTTTCAAAAGCACTTTCGAACGTTCTGACACGTCATTACCAATGTGCGTGTAACTTCGAGAATATTTGCCGGATTGACAAGAAATTTTCTGCGTGTTCACTTAAATATATGTACATTAGGATTTTTTTAGATCGATTTTCCTAAAATTGTAACTGTATATAATCCCTTAAAGTAGCCCAAAAACGGCTAAAGTTACCCTTAATGTCAATTTAACCCCGTTTTACGGTAACTTCCAGTATAGAGCGTGCATACGTTTTTCGTTTACCAAAAAAATTCGATCCTGATTAAAATAAGTTTTTTCCACGTTTTTTCTTCGTTTATGCGTTTTTTATCCTTATCGAAAGCTAGTCACGAGGCATTTCCTTTTCTACGGAAATTCTACAATGTGTCTACAGTATTAACGGTGTGAGTGGGTGAATTATTTTTGGTGAGACGAATGATCGAAAGGATGGAACGTGAGGATCGAATCCTCGCCGATTTTCCGATGATAAAGCAACGAAGAAACCAAAGTGAAGGCGTCCGTTGATTCGCACAGTGATTATTGAATCCCTTGAATTTTTTCGTTCAACGAAGAGCTTTCGACGTGTATGTACGCGAGCACGGCACATTCAGACGTCACACGCGATTTCTGTGGTCACCTCTCTATCGATTTCGCGGGCTGCTCTCCTTTATTTTCCATTCCCTTCTCTCTATCGCGCTCTGCCTTTTTAAATTATTCAAGAGGCGCGCGCAAACTCTACGTGCAACGCTCTACCCACACGTGAATGTCATACGAAACTATGAGATTAGTCTTCAACATGGATGAGCGCGTTTCGATAATGAAAAAATCGTGCGAATTAGAAACCTGCACACTGCTTCCTCATTACTTTATTTTGTTTACAAAGTTTCCTCTTTGCGCAAGGCGTTTGTTTGTTTTTTTTTTTTTTTGGTGATGACTTCCTCATTGGGAAAGCGATATATGTGACGATTCTCCTTTTAATTCGTTCCTCCGTAATGTTTTGTGCGAAAAAAAAATCGCTCGATGAAAAAGTAGTGCCGACTGTAATTTATAACAATTAAGGGGTTAGGCCACTCTAGAGGCCGAAAAAATAGGCTTTTTGGGGATTTTTTTCTCAGAAAAATTACAAAATAAATCGAGATTACAAAAAAGGGCGTTTATCATACATATCAGTAACTGTTTACAATAATTTTTTTGAAGCGATTAATTTCAAAATAGCGGCTGTGCAGCGTTTATCTGAAAACTGCATTTTTTAAGTTGGCCAGAAACATAACTCAGACAATTTTAAACCGATTCACTTGAAATGTTGAATATATCTTGAAAAATACATTGTCTATGGAAGTACGTAAGATTTTCTTTTTATATTGCATAGTCTATTTGTTATTAACAATTATCTGACAATTATCACTCATACGCAGAATATGAACCAAGAAAAATTGATAAATGTTGAAAATCGAAGAAATGATACGCTTTGAAAACAAAAGATTGAATTTTCCGAAAAAAATAGCTACATTATACAATAAAAAAAGATTTTTAAAAAATCATCTTTCAAAAAGTCATTTTTTAGATAATAAGGTTAGAATGATTGGGTGTAGTTCCGAAAAGGACATGCCTCCGATTAATTCGGGATTTCGTGTACTCATGTATTTTGACTCCCTGGTTACGAACATAATAGTGAAAATACCCGCAATTTGATTTTCAAGGTTAAAACTCTCAAAAACTGATGTGTCAAAAGTTTTTCTACTTTATTTTGATAAATATTGATCTTAGAGAAAAATGTTTCTAGCAAAAGTTGTAGCCTATAAGAAGATTGATTTTTTATGTTCTATACAGTTTTTGTCTAAAACCATTCTGTTGCGAGAAAAATGGGATAATGTTCCAATAAGTACAATTTGCTAAACTCCATTAATTTCAATATTATCTACTTACACACTTTACGGCGGGAAGGTAGGAGTTTGTTTGGGTTTGTTTGTTGTGCTGTATGTTGTTTATTATTTAGGTATACGTATAGGGTTAAAAATCAAACTGCAACCTTTCCGCGGTAAAGTGCGTAAGTAGATAATGTCGAAACTAATGGAATTTAAGAAAATGTACTTTTGGGAGCATTATCCCATTTTTCTCGAATGAGATTGGTTTTAGACAAAACTTGCAAGAAACATAAAAGATTAATCTTTGTATAGGCTACAACTTTTGTAGGAAACATTTTTCTCTAAGCTCAATATTTATTACAATAAAATAGAAATACTTTTAAAAAATCTGTTTTTGTGAGTTTTGATCTTCAAAATCAAATTTGCGGGTATTTTCATTATCATATTTGTGATCAGCGAATAAAGATACACGGATGCACAAAATTCCAAATTGATCGCAGGTATGTCCTTTTCGGAACTGTATCCGAAAGATTTATACCAAATTTCATCAGAATCGGTCGATTGGTTTATTAGCTGTACGTTACGCAAGTTTTGAAAATGCAGTTTAGAAGATCGCACTATGCCTCCGCCATTTTTGAGGATGAATAAAAAAAATACCATGTAACAGCCAAAAGTAGTAATAAAACATACCCTAGGTCTAAAAAATGTTGAAGAAATCTTTCCTTTAAAAAAGATCATGGAAATCGGCAAATGTTTTCCCTCAACAAGAACTACTGCATCGTTGCCTTCTACGTAAATTCACAATCATGCATTTGTCAAGTCCTTCTAGATAAGTAACCTCATTGAAATTGTTGGCTTATCGCATCAGAACCATGTAAGTATGATCAGGAAAACAATTTGACAAGCTTGACCGATTTTTAAATTAATTATGGCAAAACGGCGGTAAGTGTGCCAAGCCGATCCGAATCCAATATGACACGACGTCGCAATGATCTACCGATGTATGAGGAATGAGGGGGTGATGATCGAAAAAGCGTCGGAGAGAGAATACAGGGTCGCCGGGGAGAGTGCTCGGGTGGCGCTTTCGCTCGTCGTTCTCTCCGCAATGTTGTCAAAGTGTCACGCTCCGCGAAACGCGTGGCAAATAAATGAAAAATAAATTCAATTTCTTATTCCCGTTGCTACTCCCTTCGTCAATTAGCAAGTCCCTTTTGCGTTTTGTCTACTTTCCAAGGCCTGCGAACAAATTTTCCGCTTGAAATTCCCCGACGTAAATATAGCCCGAGTAAAACGCATGTGTTTCGCTGGAAAATTTTATTTGAGTTATTTAACGGAATTTGAATTTTGCCACGACTTGCCTTCTCGGCGTATTTCGTCTGGCGGGTTATCAACTCATCTCTCGTGACGTGGGAAATATATAAATGAAAAAGTGTGTTTCGCGTCGAGAAAGGAATCACCGAGAAAAACAAACCGATGAGGAAGCGACAGTGAAGGGCTTTTTTTCGTCGACGATATCTTACAAGGAACATCACTTAAGGGGCTATACCAGTGTGAACGCTGAACATTTGGGTGATTTGCGGGAATTTTTTGGAAGAAAAGTACTCAATTAAATGTTTCGGAAAATTAAAAATATATTTGGCTATATTTGACCTATATTACGTAATGTTTTCATAGAAAAATGTAGAGATCCAAGCGCAATACTATGCGCTGCCTTCGGAGGCGACAAAAAAAAGGTCCTCTACTGCTGACATGATTCCGGCCGATTGAGTAGCTGAAACCGAAAAAGGAAAAAATGTCGTTATACTGGAAGATATTTCCTGTACAATGACGTAGGATTTTCGAAAAATATCAAAATCTAACAAAGTGGCGTAGTTATGAAAAGAAAGTGTTTTCTTGCCTATAAAATGTTCTTTTTTTTCAATGACAAAATGTCAATTTTCATCCAATCAAAAATATCCTACGTCATTGTAGATTAAATATATTCAAGAGTACTCAGTTCAAATGTCAAGTCAATCGGATAATTGCTCTTTGAGTTACAATGTCAGCAAATTTGAAAAATCTCATTTCGAGAAAAACGCGTTTAAAGATTAGCTATCGATTTTTGCAAGATAAAATTATATTTTCCATAAAAACTGCCAATCAGCCATACCTGGCCCATACAATGGACCCTCCTCTTCCTCGAATAATGCCTGCTGAGAGGCTGAAGCTTTTCACACTAGTATAGGCCCTTAAGTATTCACTGTCGATTTCCGTTGAAACTCATACATGTGATAAAGCATTGAAAACTATTAGACACGTATTTTTTGTTGTCTGCGGAAAAACGGTTCTAAAGGGGAAAACCACCTCTCAAGGAAAGACGTGTCGAGGGGTGGTTTTGCAGTTTCACCCACAAGTAGTCCACCGATCCGAATAAAAAATAACCAAAATTCTTCTAATGTAAAGCGATGAAAAATCAACTATAGAATAATTGAAAAAAATTAAATGAAGGGGGGACACGCCTTCCTTGGGGGGTCGTTGCTTCCCTTAAAAACGTTTTTTCGTAGATAAAAAATACGTGTCTAATAGTTTTCAATGCTTTATCACATATATGAGCTTTAACAAAATCGAGGGAACACTTGAGTGATACTCCTGGTTAGTTTTCCACATAGACCCGAGTAGTAATCTTGCTCAGGCTACAAGAAAGACCTGATCAGGCATCCTTATTTTTTTCCGGCCTTGATCAGGATTTTTTATCAAGCCCTGATCATTTTTTAAACGCGATTCCTTACTTCGGCTTGATTCCAAGAGTTCGCTGTTGCTTTGGAAACCACCATCTCTTCACATTATTCATTGCACTAAGAAAAAAAAAGAAATATGATCTATTTAAATCAAATAGGTTTTTTCCTTGTCCCACGGACTACTACGATCCTATTTGTTTCAAATATATTTTTTAGAATATAGCATATCAAAAAGAATATTTCATAAATCTAAAATAAATTGAAAAATACTTAATTTAGAGTTCTTCCGCAATGATTATGTATCATAATTCGTCATTCACTGGCCTTCTGCAATGTTCTTTTTCGAAGAAAATATTTCGCCGCCTCCCCATGGAATCGAACCCACAACCTACCTACCTATAACTACGCACGCTGCTCCTACGCTACCGAGTGTTTGTAGTATCTTAGTCGCAGATATGGCATAAGAGACCACATGAATTCCTACAATTCTTTGTTGTATCACATAAACTATATCCATTAGTTAGTATCACTGTCATAATTAGAGAGTTTTATCGAAAATCATTCTATATACTTTTCGAACATAGCCTATATACAGGGTGTCCCTCTTATCGCTGCTACCCGATATAACTCGGTAATTATCGACGTCACAAAAAAAATGTTCCAGACAAAAGTTGTACCTCTAGCCGCATAAAAAACATTAAGGGGTGAAAGTCGTTCAAGGTCATTCAAGGTCAGTATCGATTATACAAATCTAAATATCTCAGATCACTACCAAATATTTGGTAGTGATCCGAGATATTTAAGTTTGTATTTCATTTTAATAGGTGACCTTGAATGACCTTGAACGACTTTGACCCCCTAAATTTTTTTTATGCGGCTTGAGATGCTCCACAAGATGGTTTAAAAAAATGTACCATTCCATTTAAAAAAGTGGAGGTGACCTTCAGCGTGCGTCAGTGCTTCCACCGAAATAAAAACAATTCGTCGCATTTGATGGTCGTTTCACACCGTACAACTTTTGTCTGGAACATTTTTTTGTGACGTCGATAATTACCGAGTTATTTCGGGTGGCAGAGATAAGAGGTACACCCTGTGTGTATGTATATATATATGTATATAATTTCTCTCTCCCCCCTCTCTATACCTCCCTCCCTGTCGATGTGTGAAAAAAGGCAGACCATTAACTGTATCAAGTGGAAAAATGTTTGTCTACGAAAATTCTATTTGATATAATTTTTTTAAATTAAATAGATGCATTCAGTGGATTCAACTAAATTGCTTTTCGAACAGATGAAACCTCTTCACAGATTTATTGGGAATAAATAAAATATTAGGAATAATAAAAAATGTATGCATAGAGTGGACAATATGTCTCGACATTTTGAAGACGATATATAGTTCGTCTGGCGTTCGACAAGAGGTTACGCCTGTGAAAGGCCTATATAGGTCCAGTTACTCGTGAAACTAGCGGAATCAGGCGAATTGATGCAAACCGTAAATCCGTTTGCCTGACTACCGCCTGAAGTTAGCCGGCTCAGGCATCTGCAGGTAACCGTAAATCCGATTGCCTGACTATCACCAGAAACCAACCGCATCAGTCAAATCAAGGCACACCGTTAGTGAGACCTCCGTACTACAGCGTGATCAGGCCCGGATCAAATATCAGGCCAGCCTGACAATATTTCTACTCAAGCAGACCTGGAAAGCAGGAAAGAAAAAAAATACTACCAAAAGAAAGTCCAAACTCTTTCGCGATGTTGGAAGATTCTGATCACGCCGTACCTTCCGCTCCAACGTTCCTTTTTCTTTCGTTCGTTCGGTTTCTTTCCGAAGTTTCTTTCGGTCAATTAACATCACGGTCTTGCGCTTGCCCTGCAGGGGTATATCCGGCGTTCTATTAGCCCGCAGTTGGGCCATTGTTTCAAGACGAGGTTCGTCCTGCGAGCTTTGAATTTATCGGAGTATTGCTCGCCGGAGCATGCGTCGGAGCCCTTAATCACCGTGAACGTGGCAATAAACCCCTTGCCTATACCCACCCCCCTCTCTCGCCGCACCGTCACCCTTACAGCCTGTACCACCCTTTTCTGGCTGGCAATTCCGTTGCACGATATTCTATGTGCACTTCTACTTGGTCTATAGATGCTGTCTACGATGGCAATAGAGAAGAGCACCTACGTTGTGTTGTATCAACGGATATACTCGATGTACATACGCCAGCATATAAACACACGTAATGATCGTTGCGAGTAACAGGGGCGTACGTTGGATCGTTCGCCAATGGAAAATCGCTGAAGATACGTCTCGACGATATTTTTCCGAGGCTCTGTTTACGTGGCTTTCCACGTGTACATACGGAACGAGAAACACAACAGCCGGGCCCTATGGTGCTCGAAACTGTCCACGATTTACAGCCAATCGGTTACCTGGTGCTCTCGTGTTCACCCTTTCTCACTCTCGCACACGACTTATACCCGTTCGATTGTTTCAGCCCCCAACCCCCGCCATAGAGTGATGCTACCTGGAAACCGTCTCCGTGTTTGCGATATACGCGGGATTTCTCGCGGCAAAGACGCGAGAGAGGCAGAGGGGTGGTGAATTTAAAGCGTAAACACCGATGCAATTTACGGAAAAAAAAACGAGCTGGCAAACGGGCCGAAGTCGAATCGTTTGGATTCGGCGGTTTAAACCCTCCCCATGTAGGGTGATACGGTGATAGCCACGGTAGTGGTAGTGGTCAATGATTGGCCGATGCTCGATGCCGAGCTTGCTAACATTGGCACGCGAGCTTGGCCCGATCATCGACCGAGCCTCGGATGATGAGTGTGGCTCGATATTCGCAATTAATATTCGCCCTATAATGGCTTATGAGAATCGGCCGAGCATCGCGTATGAGTTCGTTCGAGAATCGGCCAACAATAAGTTCCCGGGTGTAGGGTGATAGGGTGATAGGGTGAGAGCCACGGTAGTGGCCAATGATTGACCGATGCTCGATGCCGAGCTTGCTAACATTGGCACGCGAGCTTGGCCCGATCATCGACCGAGCCTCGGATAATGAGTGTGGCTCGATATTCTCCATTAATATTCGCCCTATAATGGCTTATGAGAATCGGCCGAGCATCGCGTATGAGTTCGTTCGAGAATCGGCCAACAATAAGTCCCGGTCAAGATTGCCATCATTGGCACTCGAGCTTGGCCCGATTACCGACCGAGTCTTGCCAGATAATTGGGACCCGATGTAAATAAACAAAATTGGCCCTACACGGCCAAAAAAAAATCATTATTTTCGTATTGTAATTCGTCATTACCTGGCCTTTTGAAATCATTAGTTGGAAGAAAATATTCTCCCTATATGGGACTTAAACCTTCAACCTACCTACTCATAGCTACGCACGCTGCCCCTATGCTACCGAGGGCTTGTAACATCTGGGTCGCATATATGGCATAAGAGACCAAATGGATTCTTATCATTATTTGTATCACATAAACTATATCAATTAGTTAACATCATTGTGATAATTAGAGAGTTTTATCGAATAGCATGCTATAGAATTTTCATACATAACCAATATATATATATAATTCATCTCTCTCTCCACCCTCTCTAAACCCACACCCCTTTGAAATGCGTGTTGCAATAAAGACAGACCATTAGTTCAATCAAATAGAAGAATAGTCGACTCTACGAACATTCTATTTAATTTAAATGTAAAAAATCAAATAGATCCATTTAGTGTATTCAACTAAATTGTTTTTTGAACAGATGAAACGGTATCACAGAATTATTAGGATTAAATAAAATATTTAGTCATTAGACGATATTAAATAGATTTTAATTTGAATAAATAAATATATTTAAAATGAATAATGCCAATGATGGAATGAAATGGGAAAAAATTAATTTCACTAAAAATCTAGGTAAATCAAATTCAAAAAATTAAATAGGCGCGGTTAGGTAATATCAAGAGAATTTGTCTGTCAGTGTAGAATGGTTCATAAAAATCGGCAGAGTATCGCGTATGAGCTCGTTCGAGAATCGGCCAACAATGAGTGCATTGATTTGGTAGTATATTTGTTAAGAGTAATCTCCTATGGTCTCGTACAAAGTATTTATCTCGTCTCTCAATGACTTCGACGCATAGCAATGAATCGTCAATATACGACTTGCGTTTCGATCATGCGTTACTCGGCCGAACATTGCCCTGGTATTGGCGAACCAACTTTGGCCAGTCTATACGTCACCAAACATCGGCCTTGTATCGACAAGCCAATGATCAGCGAGTCTATATTTTACCGAACATTGGGCTCGTATCGGCAAAAACATGATTAGCGAGGCTATACGTCGCCAAACATTGGCCTCGTATCGATAAGCCAATGATTAGAGAGTCTATATTTGGCCGAACATTGGCCTCGTATCGGCAAACCAATGATTTGCGAGTCTATACTTCGCCAAACATCGGCCTCATATCGATAAGCCAATGATGAACGAGTCTATACTTGGCCGAACATTGGCCTCGTATTGGCAAACCAATGATTGGTGAGTCTACACTTCGCCCAACATCAGCCTCGTATCGACAAGCCAATGATTAGCGAGTCTATGTTTGGCCGAACATTGGCCGCGTATCGGCAAACTAATGATTGGCGAGTCTATACTTTGCCAAACATCAGTCGCGTATCGACAAGCCAATGTTGGCTAGCCAATACTCAGCCAAGCATTGACCTGGCCTTTGTTACCCAATTGGGTAATCGATTATCGTCCCGCCAACATTGGTTCAAGTATTGACCGTTACGGTTCGATTTGCGAAACCTACATGGGTCTATTCGTAGCCTCCCTCCAGCGGTATATAATTTTACTTCGTTTCCAACTGCAGTGTACGCCGCTGCGTTTTCCTTCTTTGGCGAAGCCACTTACGCGCTCCCACGCGTTACCCACGTGGCCCAGAATACGCGGATCGATATGCTCATTTCTATACCCAGTTTGTTGGGCGATGGACATGGCGGAGGGCAAATACAAAATTGGATATAGAGGAAACGTGTACGAGTTGATCCCACGAGATAAGATGATCGTATTCAACAGCGACCAAACTATTAACGCTATGTACCCGACTGGAAATGCTGTTCCGGCAGCCGGATCACCGATCAGGAAGGTTTCAAGAAACGGTCCGGAATACCGTAGAAGCGCCCGACTGATCTGTGCTGGATATCCACTGGATCAGTGAATCCGGAGAACGGGTGTGATAAAGACAAACTGATCAGTCCTGAATGAGGCAATCTTGCGAGGGCCTTGTTAGGGCGCCGAAGTCCGTGCCTGATCGGCACCGTATGTCTGCCGGATCAGTTGTTCCCAGATACAGATGTGAGAAGGCAGCATTAATCAGGCCCACATCGAAGGCCTGATCGATTTTCCTTCTCCTATCCGTGCTCCGAGGTTGGCTAATCCAGTAGACATCCGGCGCAGATCCGCTATACACTTCGAAGTGTATGTCTGATGTGCGCCGGGTGTCTACCGGATAACCCTATCCGAGGCTATCAAACTAAACAACTGAGTTGCTGCGTGCATAATTTCGGCAAGATTCTAATAAAAGCAATATGGCGTCCATGCGGACGCCGTCATCATCAAATCAAGATACAAAGAACGAATGAAAATAAATTTGAAATTTGCAGCGTGGGAATGTAATGCTTTTTTTCTTCACTTTTCATTCGTTTATTTTTATCACCATCAAAAAGTAACCAGTCGAATGATTTAAATTCAATTTTATTGGCACAGCTTAAAACATATATTTGTTTTACTAAATCATTACCGGAAGCCATTTTTGGTAATTCCTGACGTAACACTCTAATGAGAGTATATAAAGAGTTATTTTCACAGCATAAATAGGCAATAAAAATAATTATCGTTGCATTGCAATGGTGCAAACTTCAACGTCATGAATAAAATTATTGACATTCTTCTGAGTAGAATTAGAATGATAAAAATTTGCAACGGAAAAAAAAGAAAGTTTATACGAGTGGTGGAATGTCTAAATAGGTAGCGCGCTCAGCTCTAGAATTGAAAGACCTAAAGAGACGAAAACCCAGTACTTTTCAGCGTAGAATATAATATTTTGACTGAAGGTAGATGGTTGCATACTGAAAGTAATGCCAGGAAAATGTTGCCCATCAACTCGCCCCAACCCTAAGAAAGGGAGATTGGAAACTTGAACATCGCCGTATCTCGATAATTAACAGCCCGATCAAAAAATGCACGTTCAAGTGCTCGTGCCCGGATGCCGCGTTTGTTCGCGGTTTCAGGTATTTTTTTTTAGTAGAAATTTAACAAAACAAACATTATAATTCTCCGTCATTAAGGGGGAAGATACCCTTAGGCGAGAAATAAATGGCTGAATTTCATTATTTTTTTACAGCTTTCTTCCTTATTTTCGAGACTTAGGGTGTGTTCAATTACTACTTTTGGTTGTCACATGGTGTTTTTTTGTTAATCTTAAAAAATGGCAGAGGTATGGGACGGTCTTCTAAACGGGTTGCGGTGGATGTTGTCAGACGACGTGACACGTAGTATCGGTGGCATTAATCTGATAAAAACCGACGAAGACTGTTCTTCCATTAATACTTATACACAGAATATAAACCAAGAAAAAGTGAGAAATGTTGAAAATCGATGCAATGGTACCCTTTGAAACAGAAAGATGGAATTTTCCGAGAAAAATGCCTACATTTTGCCATAAAAAGACTTTTTTATTCTAAAAAAATTAGGTTCATGTTTGAGACAATTAGGTTAGAGAGATTTATACCAAATTTTATCAGTATCGGTCGATCAGTTTTTTAGCTGTACGTCACGCCAGTTTTGAAAATGCATTTTAGAAAACCGTGCCGTATCGTCGCCATTTTTGAAGAATAATAAAAAAAATACCACGTAACAGCCAAAAGTGGTAATAAAACATACCCTAAGCCTAAAAAATGGTGAAGAAATCTTGCCTTTGAAAAAAAATCATGATAATCAGCAAATGTTTTCCTTGCCTAAAGGTATCTTACCCTTAAGGGGTAAGGTCACTGTAGCGGGGAAAAAATAAGTATATTTTGGGAATTTTTTTTAGCGTCACAATGGAATAAATTAAAATTCTGGAAACGATCCTTTTTATTGTACATATCATAAACTGTATAAAGTATTTTTTTCAAAGTAATATAAAACAAAATAGCGGCTGCACAGCTGTTCTTCGACGAAGCCTTTTTTCATAGGCGCGCGGCCGGACCAACGGCACCTGCAAATTTTAATATACAGTGAAGGAATTTTTTTCTATTATACATGTGAATAGCTACAGAAGTATGTACGATTTTTTTCGATATATCGATTTTTGCAAATACAGCGTGTTTATTAAATAAAAGTTCAATTCTCCAACAATTCTATGTAATATGTCGAGAAAATCCTACGTACTTCTATGCAGAATGTAACTGTGAATATACCGTTTAAATTTCAAGTCAATCGGTTGAGATTTGTTCGAGTTATGAGTCCGGCCGACTTGAAAAATGCAGTTTCGAGAAAAACGCGTTTACAGTTTTCGGTACGGATTGCATCGGACTGAGAGGGGCTGCGTAAAAATTCAATATAGAAGTATTTATACATTTTTCCCACCTTAATCCTTTGAGTATGTCATTTTTAAGATATTAAAGGATCTTTTAAGAAAAAAAATAAAAATCGATTTTTTGAAATTTCTACAGTGCCTTTACCCCTTAATCGTAATTTGGCTGTCGAGTAAATAATTGACACAATTCCAGGACAGGTGCGGGGAAGAATAAAGTGAGAAACAGATAGGTATTTATAGTCTTGGACGGAAAGTGTGTCGGATCCTATCTGCATTTTCAATCATTATACATATATTTTCGAATTAGTTTATCATTATCGCGACCAAAATTGTCTTCTACTTGTGCTATAATCGGAATGAAGATGCGCCCTCGTCTTCACCAAGTCCATCGAGGGTGATTCGAATCTACAGTAGTGTTTGAAAAAGGCCATTAGATTTAAATCTCAATAGTTCGCACCGCAATGAATTTTTTCTTATCATTCGCAAACTACCTAGGTATATTTTGAGCGTTGACCGTAATGATAGTTATGCGAAAGACTTGTCGATGCTGTTGAAGTTTGCATCGTTGGAATGCAACGGAAATTCTTTTTTATTTCCTTTTACTCCATTTTTATTGTTATCCAAAAAAGTTTTTGATAGAGCTAGGTTGTACGTATCTAATGAGGATGTTACGGGGGGAGATACTTTTCGGCGAGGAAAAAATTGCTGATTTTCATGTTTTATTAAATGAAGAATTTTTTCACCTTTTTTTGAGACTTAGGGTATGTTTTATTACTACTTTTGGCTGTTCCATGGTATTTTTCAAAATTAGTCTTTAAAAATGGCGGAGAAGTGGCACGGTCTTCTAAACGGTCTTCTAAACAGGAAAATCGATTAAATGATACGCTTTAAAACAAAAACATTGAATTTTACAGAAAAAATGGCTGCAATAAAAAAAAATACTTTTTTAAAATAAAAAAAAAATACTTTTTTTATTTAAAATAATACTTTTTAATTAAAAAAAAACATTTAGGGTCATACTTTAGACAATAAGATTAGAGAGATTTATACCAAATTTCACCAAAAACGGCCAGTAAGTTACCCATACGTCACGCCAGTTTCGAAAATGCAGTCTAGAAGACCGCGTTGTAACTCCGCAATTTTTTCAAGATTAATTTTTTTTAAACTACGTGACAGCCAAAAGTAGTAATAAAACATATTCTGTCTCAAAAATGGTTAATAAATCTTCCCTTAAAAAAAAAATAATGAAAGTCAACCAATTTTTCCTCGCCTAAAGGTATCTGATCCCCTAATCGAACTTCATCGTAGCTTTGATCTGCCGAAGAAATATTCACTTTGAAGAAATTCAATTCGAAGAAAGAAAACATCGTTGCATTCCAACGATGCAAACTTCAATGTCATAGTTGTCAATTGAGGCGGCGAGATCCTTCGGTATACGGCAAATAATTTTTTATCGAATCCACCGTTTTGTTGATGAGACTGTGTGTGCGCTTGCTGTTTTTCAAATGGCACTATTCGTTTTTCATAACAAACAACCAGATAAGGGAAATGGAAAAGCTCTTTAAATGTCATGGGGTTTGATTTATACGTTCCCTTCGCTCTCGAAACGCGCATCATTCATGCTGACAAGTATCGGATCACAGTAGGGTCAGTTTTTGGTCAAAAAGGGTCGATCGTCGTTGAAAGGAGGATGACGTTACGCGATAACGTTGGCCTCTATCGTGGCTGATGGTGGTCCTCCCTCTTGTGGCCGGGCGAGGCGCCCGAGCCTGCCAGATTCGGTGATTTCTCTCTCTCTCTCTCTCTCTCTCTCTCTCTCTCTCTCTCTCTCTCCCCTCTCTTTCTCTCTCGCTCTCTCTGTGTCTCTTGATGTGCCTCTATCTTTCTCTTTCACTCTCGTGTAGTAATTAATAGTCGGATGACGCGCGAAAACATCCCATTACAGCGTACTGGCCCGCCATAACATCGTTAGGCCTTGACGAGGGGTTCTCTCTTTCTCTCTCCCGCTCCCCTTCATCCCCTCTCTCACCTCGTCTGTTACTTCGAGCTTGTGAAGATGGACATGGTGTGAGGCATGATATCGCTTGCCTGGCACATTAACATGCGACCGGCATAAAAACGATCCAACCATGGGCGTAAACAGAGAGAGAGGGAGAGAGAGTGAGAGAGATATAGGCAGCGAGGAAACACGAAAAAAATGAGAATCTGGCAGTAATTCGAAAATGTTTTACATTAGACCATGCTTTTATCGTTTCATCCTGAAATATGGAGATTAAAGTTTACTGAAACCTACTGTCCTAAATTATTTTTTATGTCAAATTGAAAATGTAGCACCAAAAAAATTGATCACCACTCACTATAATTCTTCTCACCTTGTCTCCATTATTTGCGATCCAATTTTCACTAAAATGATCCATCTTAAGAGCTTATATACAGTCAGGAGGCCCAAAAATATCGATTTTTAATGAATTTTTCTTGAGAAGACCTTTAAATCTATTAACGCAAAAATTTGTACATTTATTATGGTAACTTTTAACTGTATTGTAACATTTTTTATTCGTAAAAATAATTATTTTGAAAGCTGATCTCCGGGAGCACCTCTAAAAAAGGCGTCTTGCGGTAAGCACGATATCTCTGGACTGGTTAATCTAAAATGATCCAGAAATATTTCGCTAATATAATGGATTATCTTGTAATTGATCGAAGGAATAAGCAAAATAATAATTTTTGCTAAAAAAAATTGATTTTCGACAAAAAATTAGGCCTTCAACTGTTTATAAACTGGAAAGTATCTATCGGTGAGAAAAAACCTTCAATTAATTACTAAAAAATATACTTGAAAAGATTGTGTTAAAATTTGAGACTTATCGGTTTAGTCGTTTTCGAGAAACCTTGCTGACTAAAGTTTCAAAAGCACTTTCGAACGCGCTGACACGTCATTACAAATGTGCGTGTAACTCCGAGAATGTTCGCCGGATTGACAAGAAAGGTGCTGTGTATGTGCTTAAATATATGTACATTACGAAAAAAAGTTGATAAGAAAATCGATTATTTGAAAATATTTACTGTAAGTATATAACCCCTTAAAGTTGCTCTTGTCGTTTGGAATTTCTTTTAAATTTTATCGAACATTTCGCAGCATAAAGGAATCACTGGGAAATCAAGCGACGCGGCAGCGTCTTGACGCCAATAAAAAAAAAATTCGACGCCACTGACCGATTGACGAACACGCCGCGACTCTTTATACAGTAAGATGGGCTTTTAGCACACGACTTTTAACTTTCAATACAAAATTTACGCTTCCCCACCATTGTCTCAGGTTAAGCCTTGCGAATCAAGGTAGACGTGAAAACCTTTATCAATGTATTCATCAACGGAAGAGGATACCCAGGTAGGAATTGACGATGAAAAAAGGGCTCGCCAAGCTCTGAAACAAGGCTCACATTTTTTAATTCAGGCTGAGCACCAGCCTGATTTCAGGCCTAGCTGAACCTCTGAATGATAACGCGGTTTCAGGCTCTTGCACACAGGCTTGACCAAAGGCTGGTAGAAAAGCCTGTACTAAGCCTGAAACGACGAAACAACAAGGCTCAAAACGAGCCTTAATGAAGCCTTCACGAGCATTTATGACCAGGCTTTTCCGAAACTCTTCCCGAGGCTATATGGGGCCTGTTTTTAGTTTTCTATATTCTACATTGGGGTAAATTTAATAAATTTGTAAAGAGTTCATTTGATTTATTATATGTATTTATTATTTGTTATATTATTTGTTACAAAATATATATAACAAATATTTTTTAAAACAATACTTTATTTTATTGCGTTCTCTTATTTTCGTATATACTTTTTTGTGTACCTCATAAATATCGATAAGAGCATATGTTTAAATGTTCTGAGCTGCCTCCTTCGCTTTTGTTTTTCGTGCCTTCGCACCCGACAAATTTATTGCTAATTTTTTTTTTCATAAAAGTACAGAAAAAATATTATTTTAAACTTATTTTATTTTATCACAACCTGAAACAAGCTTGCATCCAGTCGTGATTTTTCAGCCTCAAAATTCACTGGCTGAATAAAGCTTGAAATAACCCTGAGTTTAGGCTAAGCAGCCAGTCTTGGTTCCAGGCTGCTCCAAACGATGCAATGAAACCTGGGCCAGGTCTGTCTCACTCAGGCTCGGTGAAACAAGGCTCGCACAAGCTTGTTTCCATCGTCAGCCTTTTGATTTCCTACCTGGGTGTTAGATTGGACATTGGTACTCAACAGTGGTCGAGAAATCACGATTTACGATTGTAAAAAATGGCTGTTTTCGTTTTCGAGACAAACGTTTGTACATTCAGCCAGCCCGCCCGTTACTCGGTCTTACCATCCAGATTTTGCACCGGACATTTTATTTTGACTCTGTTTTCAATTATTTTGCGAGCAAGATACTGCAAGGTGTGAAAAACAAGGCGAATAGGGTGAGCGCAAGAGAATGCGAACATGCGCAATCGATCTTGCGAGAACGAGCCGGTTGTGATAATCCACGTTATACACGTACAAGTGCATGTGAGGGAAAGAAATGTAGAAAGTCGTGAGAGGTGGAGGTTTTGGCGTCCACTGGGGGATGGGTCTTGACTGCAGGAAACGGTGGGCGAGCATGCAGCTCGGCAGTATTTCAATCCTGTGTGGCCACAAATGCTCTCTCTCTCCCCTCCCTATTCTCCTTTCCAGCTTACATGTATGAGCAACACAAGCAAAACGTTGAAATATATTGCTCGTTCGCGGAATGACGCTTTATTGCTGCAGCGATAACTCCACGTCTTCGTGCGTTGCTCTGCGAACGTTGTCGAGGAGATTCCTAGCGTATAGAGCGACGCGATATGCTCGCACTCCACTTTCCACGTATATATACCATGCGGAGACCCGCGAGTACGTCGCGTGATTGCAGTGAAGGAGCTTGAATGTATCCTTAATCGCGAAGGAGCGAGAAAAGGAGAGAGGAAGAGAGAGAGAGTTAATGGGTGGGTGAGTTGGAACAAGGATTTGTCCGCCATCCCTGGGCATTTTCCTCGTTCCATTCTTACGAAAAAACACCGTCATCATGCAAATTGGAAGTATGCGCACTGCTCACTCATAGTTTCGCTCATTGGCGAAGTTGGACGTAGTTAGGGGAACTCGTGGCAAGATGATAACGCTAAGGCGTCTAGTAACGCCTAGACCTACAATAACATTGTAGGTATAATAATCTTGAATAAGACATTGAACCCAAACGATTAATTATTATCACCCAATAACTTTGACGGTCTATAAGCGTCAATGTTTTCGCGTGAGCAGGACCTCCCTAGTGTATGGCGCAATACTAATCCTGCAGGGTGCAACGAAAAAATATGGTGTAATAATATTTAATCTCGGCCAAACTTTTGTTCAATCATTGCTCAATCTTCAACACTAACCCTTGAGGGGTTACCCGCGTAGAAATTTTGATGGGGCCCAAATCAGGACCCGATGAGGTTGCCTGACTGCCCTGGTAGGGCACTAATAAGGCAGTCTGAAAGGGCCTTACTAGGAAATGTAGGGTTGTGTCACATATGGGCCTGACCTGGTTGCCTGATCAGGCCCCTATCAGGTTGCCTGATCAGAAAGAAATGCATATAATATTTCAAAAATCCAAAATAGAATGAACCACTTAATTTCGAGTTCCACTACAATGATTTTGTATCATAATTCGTCATTCCCTGGCCTGCTGAAATGTTTTTGTTCGAAGAAAATATCTCGCCTATATGGGAATTGAACCTCGTACCTACCTACCCAAAGCTACGCACGCTGCCCCTATGCTACCGAGTGCTTGTTACATCTTGGTTCCAGATATGGCATAAGAGACCAAATGAATTCCTATAATTATTTGTTGTATCACGTAAAGTATATCAATCAGTTAATATCATTGTGACAATTAAAGAGGTTTATCGAATAACATGCTATAGATTTTTTAAACTTAACCTTATATGTGTATATATATCTTCGCCTTACAAAGCTGCCGAAATCGTCTAGGACGCATCCGAGTTGCATATCGTTTTTCGTCGTGACAGTCTATAGCACCTTTTTTTTTAAATAGAATTCAGGAATGCATCGAAACTCCGAAGCTACGATGCTGTAAAATCGAAGTTTCCATGTGGAAAATAAGAGGTTATGTACATCTATCGACTGCTGAGTCAGTTATAGGGCAAGCCTATTTATGGCCTCATCAGGGAAAGCCATAGTAGGGCCTATCAGGGCCAGCTTTCGTAGGGCCCTATCGGGGAAAGCCTTAGTAGGGCCACATTAGGGACAGTCTTAGTAAGGCCCTATCATGGAAAGCCTTAGTAGGGCCTATCAGGGCAAGCCTTGGTAGGGCCCTATCGGGGAAAGCCTTAGTAGGATCTTATCACGGACGGCCTTAGTAGGGCCATTTTAGTATAGCCTGATTGAGGGCCTAAATACTTCCGGCCTGATCGGGACCGGATCAGGATGTCCGTAATAGGTGTTACCCGTATCACACCCCAATCGGGGCCTGATCCTGGTCAGGCTCAACCTAAGAAATGTCTACAAGGGTAGGCCACAGTAACGGGTATAAAATCATGTGCGAATTTAACAATTTTTTTTCGTATGAAAAAGTGATTCACTCATCAAATTAATTACACATCTATTTAGTATGAATATCAAGCTGTTAGAACTTTTTTTTCGAAGTACAAAATGGCTGACTACTAATATTTTATTTTGTTATCTTTTTTTTAGGCGCTCCGCGGCGGGACGTTTAGCATCCACAATTTGTTACCTAGAATAAAAAATAAAAATTCTCGTCAATCTACATTAGAATACCTAGAGAAGTACGTGCGGAATTTAAAAAATATTGTCTTATTCAAAAGTTGTAGGTATTTGAACTGAAGAAATGAATTTTCAGTGAAAAATTTCGTATAAAACCGCTCATAAAATGAAAAGTTTTCGATTAATCAGAAACTCCGTACGTACTTCTCTGCGAAATGCAATTAGAAACATAAGTTTCAAATTTGAAGTAAATCGAGTGAAAATTGTTGAAGTTATTTGTCACGCCAATTGGAAAAAAGCTGTTTCGAGAAAAACGCGGTTAAAGTTTTACATATGCATCCGGCCGTGCCAGAGGTGGGCTTACGTTATACGCTCAAAGTTGGTGAAAAGAAATGTTCTTGCTATAAATCGAACAGTAACTTATTGTTATGATGATAAAGCAACGTTTAAGCGAGAGAAAAAATCAATTTTTTGAAAATTCTACTGTAGGCTGACCCCTTAACGGTCAAAAACATTGCACAATTCCTAATATTGTGCAATATAATTGATCGTTTAGGGCTCGCCTGAGGTCATGTTAAAATAAAACAATACATATTAATCGGTCAACTTGAATTGTATTCCGCGCCTTCTCCTCAGATCAAATGGTAGTACCCCTTCCACGCCAGTGTTGCCACAACGTTTATAGTGACGAAACAAAACACCCGCGTGCCCCGAGTCCTCTGTCCGCGGCGTCCGTTTCAATTCGTCATTCCTTTTCTTTGTGCCAAAGAAGCCACATCGTGGAAAATAAACTGGGCTTAATTTAAAAAAAAATAAATAAATAAATAAATAAATAAAAATAAGCATGGGACACAAGCGGAAACGTGCGGAGAAGGACGAGGATAAAATATTAAAGGAAATTAAACGACTGAAAAAAGAATCGAAGAAACAAAGAAAGACGATTCGTCGGTTGGAAAAAAGACGTAAGTATAACCTCACTTCTGTTCACAGACAGCACCGAAGTACGGCGTCACATGAGAGTTATATGCAGAACAAGTTTCTGATGTTAATGCGGACAAGATCTGCTATATAACTTACAGAATAAAATTCTGAACATAGAACAGACAAGATCTGGGAAATGGCTTACAGAACAAGGTTCAAAATAAGCAAGCATAATAGCAGCGAGCCAACTCAATATATATAAATATATATATTGAGCTTAAAAAAAAAAAAAAAGTAGATTCCTATAGAGGCTCAACCAGGTATGTATACATATCTATAGGTGATGAGTCTACCTCCGAGGAATCAGAAGGGTCGGAGAACCATTACCAAAGGCCGCCGCTGATATCGCTGGACCAATTATTGCCGTCTCAAAGTAAAGTGAGACAAGAAGTTCAAGGCGAGCAGACTCATGAAAAGGAGTTAGACAAAATTCTCCCATTATCAACACGAGTAGCATCGCCGCAGCCCGATACGGCGGACAAGCCGAATAGCTCGATAGCAGAGGTACAAGCTACTACTACAGAGCCAATACTCGACGAGAAATTGCTGGAGGCGATAGGCAAATGTCTAGACGCGGAGAAAAAACTCGGCCCAGCGATACATAACGACATTTTGGTCAGATGGAAAGGCATCCTGAAAGAGGGCCTTCCGAAAGAGGAACGGGAAAATATTTTCAAAAAATATCCACTTCCGGAGAATTGCTCAATAATGGATCCTCCGAAGTTAAATCCGGAGGTGAAAGCATCTCTTCTGGAGCCGATTATTACAAGAGACAAGCGAATGGTGGAGAAACAGAAAGACGTATCGCTGTGTCTCGCGGCCTTGGGCCCTATTGTGTCTAACCTTCTAAAAGGGGTTAGTCCGGACAATATGTTGTTGCTGACAACCTTGAGCGATGTTTCGAGAAGTCTCGTACACCTACAGCGTCAAGAATCTACGACAAGACGCTTGATAATTCTCGCACATCTTAACGCCGCCATGAAAGATACGCTGAACGCGACGATTATGGATGAATGGCTGTTCGGCAAGGAGCTCGAAGGGACACTCAAGACAGCAAAATTGCTGGAACGCTCGTCGAAGGAGTTAAAACTGCAGGATGGACGGCGGGGTCAAAAACCTTCGCAAGATTTTACGATAGAGAAATAGGAGCAGAGCGAGATAGTTTCGCCAAAGCAATTTTAAACTGTAAGTGATAAGCCGAGTTTAATTTTGAAAATAATAATAACATGTAATAAGCACAGTTTATCATAATAAATCTACCGTATCTACTATAAACATCTACCATTTGATCTGAGGAGAAGGCGCGGAATACAATTACACGATTAAACGAACTTACCTAAGTGAAGTTCTATCGTAATTGTAAGAAGCGCCTTCTCCGAAGATCAGGTCCCACCCTTGGATATTCCCTTACTATCATGCGATAGCCCAAATTGATACGGTAGCACTTTAAAAACAATGACGAATTGAAACGGACGCCGCGGACAGAGGACTCGGGGCACGCGGGTGTTTTGTTTCGTCACTATAAACGTTGTGGCAACACTGGCGTGGAAGGGGTACTACCATTTGATCTTCGGAGAAGGCGCTTCTTACAATTACGATAGAACTTCACTTAGGTAAGTTCGTTTGTAATTATTCTTTTAAACTAACTGACATTTATTAAACTATTAATTTTGAAAACAAAACAATCAGTCTTTCTGATTGTTAGCATACAATATATATTTTTAATTAAACCATTATTTTCCCCATCTTGTCCCATATGCGGGGCAAGATGAAGTAGCGCTGGGAGCATGATGGGGACACTGGCATCTTTCGCATATCAAAATGGTTTCATTCTCAATACTCGCTATTTGACAAGCTATCCGTCTAAGTTCTGTGGTACTTAGTACGAATAATCTTGCTTTCATATAATTTAAATTATTTGTTAGTTATTTTTCTTCCTCTGGTAGAAACACCGGTTGAAGAGGAACCAGAGGCCCTACTAGTTTCATTGCACCCTTTCCAACGTAGATATCGGCACGTTGTAAAATATTGCGCCTTTGCAATATTTTAGGCTTGTACTCATCTTGCCCCATTAGACGGTTAACGAGAGAACAAAAAATCACGCAATGAACTTGAACATTTCTGAAAATCCGTTCTTATTATATTAAATATTAGGACTATCATTGCGTTTGCTCACCTGTCTGTAATCAATAGCGGCAACTCAAATGAACTGAATCCAGATAGACAGTCATGATTATCACGCCATGCATACAACTAATGAAGAGAATTTTACAGCATATTGACTAAATGTTGTGATGCAGAGCCATGAACTCATTTAGTATCATGAATGTACAAAACATTTTGATCTCAATATGTCGTTCACAAATGCATCGTACGTTTAGAGCACGGCAAACTCATATCGCTGTGCCCAAGTGTCCGTAATTAATATCCGCAAATTTAACGGGACATTGAAGTCACGTGTAGACATTTTGGCGTGCATTCACTATGGTAGCATTAATTGTTCTCATGAATTGTAGTTAACATGAACGCAATTTCGTTTACGTTGATGAAGACATAAGCTCATTCAGTATCATGAATCTGAGATCCATCGTGACTTAAATTTGTCGTTTCAAAATGCATCATCCGTTAACTGCAAGATGAACTCATAAGACGGCAAATTTAAATTTTACAAATGAATATTTATAGATTGGCTCCATATGGAAGTCATCCAATGACTTTTGTTGGTGAATTCACTGGGTTAGCACTGGTAGTAGACGTGCCATGGAAGCAATATGACGGTGATATGCATGTTTCTCAGTGATACATTCCATGACGGTGATACGCATGTTCTCAGTGATACAACCGATGAGCGCAATATGACCGCGATATGCATATTTCTCAGTGATACATTCCATGACGGTGATACGCATGTTCTCAGTGATACAACCGATGAGCGCAATATGACCGCGATATGCATATTTCTCAGTGATACATTCCATGACGGTGATACGCATGTTCTCAGTGATACATCCGATGAGCGCAATATGACCGCGATATGCATATTTCTCAGTGATACATTCCATGACGGTGATACGCATGTTCTCAGTGATCCATCCGATGAGCGCAATATGACCGCGATATGCATATTTCTCAGTGATACATTCCATGACGGTGATACGCATGTTCTCAGTGATACATCCGATGAGCGCAATATGACCGCGATATGCATATTTCTCAGTGATACATCCCATGAGCGCAATATGACGGCGATATGCAGGTTTTTCAGTGATACATCCTACAACGGCGATATACATGTTTCTCAGTGATACGTTCGACGAGCGCAATATGTCGGCGATATGCATGTTTTTCAGTGATACATCCTATAACGGTGATATACATGTTTCTTAGTGATACGTTAGATGAGCGCAATATAACGGCGATATGCATATTGATAAAAATGAAGAATGATAAAAATAGGCAAGAAAAATCAAAGAAAATTCACACAAGTGTTAGAACGGCTAAGTAGGTAGCTCGCTCAGCTCTAGAATTTGAAGACGTAGTATCACATGCCAAGAGTAGGTTAAAACTTTAACGAGGCAGGATGCGTTTTAATCCAATTATCATATAGGCAGGAACATACAAAAAAGCATACGGACACAAAAAATACTACTACATTTTTTTATTCAACATTTTTGGATTGTTTATTTTTCATGCCGTGACTAATACATGATAGGAGCACTACAATTTTATCACGCTGTGACAGCCATATGAGCCCCATATGCACTCACTTATTGTTGGATATTCGTGAGCCAATTTTGCTAGTGCTGATGAATTTACTGCATGCATACTCGCGTGAGAATAACTTTACTTCATTCAGGTTTGTTATTGTGAATCATCATGTGATGCAAATATGACTTGAAGCACTTATAAGGGACACACAGCTGTGTGATTTTCTATGCCTCATAGAAGATCTACATATGATGCCAATATGAGCTACATGTGTCTATCTGGGAAACGATGGTAAACTTTAACAAAAGTTATATCGTTTTGTCAGAAAATCGATATTGTTTTCTCACTCCAGACGCGTCCTTCCGCCGCAGTTGATACTTTCACATTCATTATTCACACAGGCTTATGATTCATCTTACCCCACGCTTTCATCTTGACCGAGCTCCCTACTTGTCGTATTCATTGAGGAATCGTCAAGAAGGCACACTTTCGATGTCATCATTGGCAAATTTACTCGACTCCGTTACATTCCACGAGCCAGTATGATCTTCCGAGAAACATTTTCCAGACTTGAATTTCTGCCACATCTCGTACGATTCCTTTGCGTCACTTTTTTCACATCCGGGCAATATTTGGCGCACATTTTTTTTTTGTTTCCCAACACTTCTCCATCAATCGAGAAAAGTCGCCAGGCTGATTTACGAAAAAGCGCGGCGATTGAGCTGTGATGCAATTATTGAAGGACGTCACCGCCTCTCTATCCGACGGTCTCCTTGAAAATCGAACCGGGAAGCACCACAAGCTTGAAAAGATCGAAAAAAGAATCATGGATTCTTGAAGAGGTAGAAACCTTTTTTGTTCCACATTATATCCTTAACGACGTTATGTCACACGTACGATCGCGATGTAGTTGATGACGTATACGTGCTACGACTCCGAGAATCTCCACCGCATCCTCTTTCTCTCACTCCGATATCTTCTAGCCTCTTTGCGAGAGGATCCTCGTATTCTCCGAAGTGATCCACGAAGTCGGAGAGACTGATAGAGATCGAGGCGCATGGGGGGGGGGGGGGGTACTGTAAAGAAGCCAAGCGGCAAAGAAGGCTTCCGAGACCATTGGAGGGGCTATCAATGCACAAGTCGAGAGAAAACTTTATCCCTCACGTCTCCTCCGTGTTCATCCTTTCCTCTCCGCCACTTCTCGAGTCTCTTGGTCTTGTACACGATTCGCCTATGGATGTCCTCTTTACGCGATCGTCCGAGCATGAATGCAGACAGTGAAGATCGAGCTAGAGAAAAAACGAGATATCCTTTAGAGCAGCGGAATCCTTATCTCGCCTCACGTTCGCCACGAGATCATCTTTTTCGTTCTCGTTCTTTCGAGTAGTTTCTCTTTCTTCTTTCCTCCCTTCTCTCTCTCTCTCTCTCTCTCTCTCTCTCACACACACACACACACACACACACACACACACACACACACACACACACACACACGCGCACACACACACACACACACACACACACACACACACACACACACACACACACACACACACACACACTGTCCCTTTCTCACTCTGTCTATCGTCGCGCTTTTCGTTTTTTTGTTGTGTCCACTTCAACTTCTCGCCGATGGTCCTGGTCCGGATCATCGTGCGGTTGCCTCGCCTTGAAACGACAAACGACAAGGACTCCTTGACTCTGAACGAAGCAGCTCCGTGAGATACCGCCTCTCGAGCCAAGAAAACATTTAGACTCGAAATGAAATCGAGATTTTGTTACACGTCTGATAATAATAGTAATAATAAAGACCAAAAACAGCAACAATGATGATGATGATGACGATGACGATGACGACGACGACGACGGCGACGACGACGACGGCGACGACGATGATGACGATGACGATGATGACGATGACGATGATGACGATGACGATGATGACGATGACGATGATGACGATGATGACGATGACGATGACGATGATGACGATGACGATGACGACGATGACGATGACGATGATGACGATGACGATGATGACGATGACGATGATGACGATGACGATGATGACGATGACGATGATGACGATGACGATGATGACGATGACGATGATGACGATGACGATGATGACAAAGAGACTCGACAACAGAGTCATTCGGCCGCTGCTACGATGGACCCTTCAGTCATGGTTGAAAAACCCTTTCACTTATCTTTTTATCGCATGCCCCTGTGTCGACGTCGTCGCCGCCGTCATCGTTTTTTTCTCTTCCTCGTTTATGGACCGTTGATACCCTTGAAAGGTTTTACGGGTTTTACTTATCGGCGAACATGAAGCAGGAAAATCCATCAGCTTCTGTCCGCCTGCTGGCCTATCGTCTCTCGTTTTGGCCTTTGTTCCGGTGATGATTGTTATTGCTGCTTGCTTTAAAAAAAACAACACGCAGATCTTCGTGTATTTATGTGAATAATTTGTTTTTATCCGCTCTTGTTTTGTCACGCATTCTTTTCGTGGCGATTTCTGACAGAGATATTTGTACTGGAAGTCCGTAAATGTATCAAAGTATTTGGAAAATGTTCGTTAGTTTTAAAGCTCGGAAACCAAGCGCCTTGTTTTTCGTTTTCTTCTTAAGGAGCTACATCTACATAGGGGCCCGAAAAAAATGGCCACATTCCGAATTTTTTTCTGGGAAACGGTTGGTAAAAAACGCATTTTTTTAACACAAAGACACATACGTTGAGGGCCCTTAAAAAAATCACAAAAAAATACAGAAAAAACATGGCTGCCGGCAGATGATGAAATTTGTTTCGCGACGTTTAGAGGTGGACACTTTCCAGCTTAAGGATGTATGTCAGCTACTGCAGAGTCGTTACAGAACTGATTATGCAATTTGCAAAAATCGCATTTAAAGACTAAATAAAATAATTGTAATATTCATTAAAGCTAAAAAGGAGATTTACCACAGCTCAAAGTAAAACATGCGGTACAGAAAAAAGAATTTTCAATTTTTAACTGCAAATTTAGTTGTTGATTTGATGTATGTTTTCCCTGACGTTGTCGTGGTTACGACATACGAGCTAAAGAAATACGAAAACGGTCCCATTTAACTCACAATATCTCGCAAAATATATGGGCACATGTCGATTTTTTATTTTTACCGTATCATGCATATTACAGCGATACCGCACAAAAGTTTTTTTTTACAAAAGAGTACTCCGGAAATACCTTTTTTGCCAATGTAAAGGGAATTTTGGACATACAGTCCTATGTTCCCCGTGTTAAATGACCCAACTTTGAATTCGTTTGTCTCAGCATTCACGTGGGCAAATTTTGTTTTTTTAATCTCAAAAAGTTCTCGATATTTTCCTTTACAATATCAGTGAGTTTCAATTCGAACAGTAGTAAATAACTTAGTTGCCATACATCCTTAAACGATCCATCGGAAATCTAACAACCAAATGGGTTATTCAAGTTGACAATAAATACGAGTCATTGACGAACGCCGGTTTTCAAAATGATATTTTTAACAAAGTGGCGATGAATTGAACCTCGAGCATATAAAATCTATGAAAAAAGTCATCATTTTTACGTAACAATTAAAAAATGAAGATTGATTTTTAAAAAGTGAGATAATTCGAGTGAGGTAATTCGGCCATTTTTTTCACGCCTTTAGGTCGATGTAGTCCCTTAACTCCTATGCTATTTTGAATTCAACTTTCTTTTTCGCGACTACTTGCAGCCAGAATTGTAAATTTTGACGATGAAGGATTGAAAAAACTTTTCTCGAAAAATCGGACAAAAGACACGCATGACGCTAGACAAACAGGTATGACTGATGATCTCCGGACAAATTCGTAAAGCAAGAATTACCATTTTCACTCATGAATGTCGATAAAATACGCCAATTTGATATCCAAAGAAAATAAGAAACTCCATTCAAACTGAATCTACGAGAATACAGGAACCCCAGAGGAAGAAAAAAACTCTTCAATGGGATTACTTTTGTTTATCCTTCGAATTTCAATCTTTATTCGGAATAGATACATCAAAGTTCGAGTCCTTTGCAAAGATGGGACGAAAACTTTTTTGAGAATCCTTCTTACGTCTGCCTCTCTTTTAGTTCAGCCTCTTTCCATCTGTCCGGCTGGTAGTTTCGCGTGTCAATGAATTGATCGATGACCTTTTCACTGGTACGCTAGGGAAGTACATACCGGGACCCAACAGCTGAAAATGCCGACGGGTTGCGAAGATGGATTCGCAAATTTGCGTTACACCCGAGGTTATGTAATGTATAATGCGCATACCTATCTATATGCACGTCTGTATGTACATAAACGTGCGGGGTGTGTGTATTTGTAGTTTGCAAAAGTGGATCTTGCGTGCACGTATTCAAAGCTCGAGAGAATGAGTAGCCACGTTGAACCCCTTCTGACGAAACTACCAAGGCAAACAAAGCGCACAGGGGTGAACTCACGACGAGTACATAACACCAACTACTACTACTATTGCCTATGATGTAGCGAGAAAAAGTCGACTGGGCTCTTTCTCTCTTTTCTCCCCTTTTGCGCAAAAGGGTTGTTCAATTTTGCCCAACCAGTGATTCATCACGCACGTTCCTTTGACAACAATGGGTCTTAAGCCTTATGCACATACAGCACGAAAAGCATTGAATAATCGAAACAGTATGTGCAATTGAATGATACGAGATCGATAAATGGAAAGATGTGAACTTAAGGTTGTTCCTTAATCATTTTTAAAGGGTAAGAGAAGAAAAGAAGTTCCAATGCTAATACAGTGTGCGACGTCACGAGTGCCAACTTATTATAGCGAAATATTAATGATGTGTACGAATAAATATCGCGAAGAATTTCAAACGTACGGTAGATAATCGTAATTAGGGTTAGTCCGGGCGAGTTGGCCACAGTTTTTTCAAGGACCCGTCAAATTAAAAATACAGACGCTTCTTGACTTATCTTCAATTGTAATTTAACTATCAACGTTTAACTTCAAAATAATTTACGAAATTAAAAGAACCTCTTGTCGGATCAAGCTTAAAATTACTATTTGTTTAAAATCATGATTGGCTATCTATCCCGGTGTACCCGGGTGTGATGCCCATAGGAGTAGAGATGAGATCGCCAATTATCCAGCATCATGCTCTCGATTTTCTCTTTGGTTATATGTTTTGATGCTTCTTGTTTTTTCTTTTGGCCACATCTAGAACACATATAATCGGAATCAATATAATTTTTGTGTACCCAAAGTTGGCACACTATCCACTGAAGCCAATATTCAATCAGCCGAGTTTCATAATAATGTTCTCTGCAACATTTTTCGTCGTTGTTCTTATATCGTCTTTCAAAGGTCTTCCAAGGAATTTCATAGGTCCTAGCGGCCGCACGAACCGACAATTCAGCATTTTTCACAGCACTAACAGCTGCTTTTAATGATTCTTGAGCCCAGTTCCCCCGTAGAGCAATTGCTTTTCTCTTGTACTTATTAGGTATCTAAACCATATGTAGTAAAAATGAATTACTTGAACTCATTGCAACTAATACTATGGCCATCATACACCGACTGTACCTGGACTGATATGGCCATCTCTCCTAATCTCCCGGGAGAGATGGTCATATCTAAAATGTAAACAAGGAGAAGCAATACATGCGAAATCTTGAGTTTATAACAAAGCACTGTTCGTGAAGTATTCAAGAAATACAAAAGTAACCATTACTTTTACAAAATAGCATTACCACAATGTAAAACATGAAAACTTCAAAAAAATTTAGCAGTAGACAGAATAATTAAATAGGATTTTACTTACTTTACATTTCTTTGCCAAACTTTTGCACGTACACTTACACATGCGCACGACGCGAAGCGAATTAAGCAGTAACAGGTGAAATCTAGTGCGCGGTTCTATGAAACATTTTTATTGGCCCTCTCCGTTATGGCCAACTCTCCTGAAATTATCCTATTATTTGTGTGTACGTCAATGTAAAGGCGTTAGGATTGACAGAAAATTCATTTTCGATGTTTAAAAATCGTATTGAAATATACACTAGTTTTTGCGACATCGCATGGTTTTCTAATAATTCGAGGCTGTTAGGTTGATTGCAGGGACTGTCACAGGTCACAGTCGTGTTGGGTGCGTTTTGTACCGGTCAGCCTTTCAGAGGTTATTGTAGAGAAAACGGAGGCAACAAATGGTTCAGACAAAATGATTAGTGCACCGCAAAGTTTCCGATGGAAAAGACGATTTGTCAGTGCGCATACTCATTAGCATCGTACTATGCTCACCGAAACTAGAAAAACGGGCATGCATCATAATACATAAATAAATAAGTTCCTGTTTCTCGCATTTTACTCAAGCGTATTTGAAATTGGCGCGCAAGGTCTTCGATTGGTCCCGCTATTCCCATAGTTCCGACGTTGCCATTTCTCAATGCATACCGTAAAATGGGGTTACTTTGAACCGGCTTTGGAAGTTTTTGTAGGTAACTTTTTTTTAAGACCCTAAAATCCAACTTTTTTTGCTCCAAAGAACAATGTGCCCTTTGGGTATCAAATGTATAAGAACGTCAAGCCCCACCACCCTGCCCACAATTTTATATTTTAAAAAAGTGTCAAAGTAACCTTGAGTGTGGGCTTTCTTTGACAAGGCATTGAAATGCAACTTATGTCAAAGATGAAGGGTTACTTTGACATCATTTTGAAAAAAATTAACATTCTATGCATTATACATGCAATTATATGGAAAACCAAGATTTTTTACAATTAAATTGTCATCTTTATGACGGAAACATTTTACATAAAAATATCAAGTACCTAGGGTACTATTATAGGCACTTAACCCGTAATTACCGTCCAGGTGCAAATTTGCGCCACCGAAAATTTCTTGTTCGTGGTTCTCTGTAAATTTTTGTTTTGATTCCCACGTATTTTTATTAAATAAATACTATTTTTCGCACTCGAGACCATTACCATTGGATTCCTGTGTAATTTTTATCCCAAAAACACTGCTTATCGGATACTTTTGGATAATTTTTATTAAAGTAATAATACTTTGAAAATTCAAAATCCCGAATCGCACTAGTGTGGTATGTATAAGGAGTACAACTTTGCAGTGACCGTTTTTTTCAAAAGTTTAAGGCTTTATTATAAAAAAGTGGCTACATATTTTTTAATCAAAGTACTGCCCGTCGCTAGCTACGACCTCGGCCCATCTTTCAGGTAGCATTCGAATCCCGCGTCGATAAAAGTCTTGGTCCTTGGAGGCAATCCAGGAATCGACCCAATTTTTGACTTCTTCGTAAGTACCGAAGTGCCGGTCAGCCAAATCGTGTGCCATTGACCGGAACAAGTGATAGTCGGAAGGGGCAATGTCTGGAGAGTACGGCGGGTGGGATAAAACCTCCCATTTCAGCGTTTCCAAGTACTTTTTCACGACATTTGCAACATGGGGTCGGGCATTGTCATGCTGCAGTATCACCTTGTCATGTCTTTCGTTGAATTATGGCCGTTTCTCTTTGAGTGCCTTACTCAAGCGCATCAACTGACGTCGGTAGAGTTCCCCTGTGATGGTTTCGGATGGTTTGAGCAGCTCATAGTACACAACGCCCAGCTGTCAGCCCGTCTTCAAAAACTTTCTGCCTTCCGCCACCATGCTTGTTCTCGACCTCAAAATCTCCACTTTTGAAGCGTTGAAACCACCGCCGACACGTTTTCTCACTAATAGAATCCTCCCCGTAAGCATCTACAAGCAAACGGTGGGCCTCAGCCGCAGATTTCTTGATGTTGAAGAAGTAAATCATAACCTCCCGCAAATGCTGAGAATTCAGTTCGTAGGTTGCCATGTTTGAGTGCCTATAACTTTATAATGCATACACGTATCCGTTAGCTTTTTTAAATTGTTTACATTGGCAGAGCCTCTAGTTTAAAATGCCACTTTTTTATTGAGCTAGGGCCACTACTTCGGCCGCAGTGGCTCTCTAAGTAAAACGGTCACTGCAAAGTTGTACTCCTAATATGTATCCTCAATCTAGGTGTGGTAACTGAGGGACTTATAACTACCTTATAACTATCATTGAGATCAAAATCAACTTTAGCAACATTATAATAAACTTGAACAACAAATTAGATCAACAATAGTAATAAAGTATTAATTTTTGCGCTATTTTGGCATATTTCGGCACTGTTAATGTTACCCTTGATGGCAATTTGACCTCGTTTTACGGTATGTCTCAACAAGCCTTACTTTTTCGTAAAACTGGTCGTATATTTTTCATACATTCTCATTATTGAGATCGGTAACCTGTCTTTCTTAGGTGATATTGTTCTGTACATTATCCTGCACACAATTTTCGTTTTTTTTAAATCACTTTCTTCACATATGCGGAAGCTACATGCGAGAAACTGCAATAGTAACGATGTTCCCCATACAACCAATGCGATTAAGCGGAGATTGACGTAAACTTTAAAATTTACTTTTTAATAAACGAGTGCGGAAATCTCCGTTCTCCTTTTGCCAGTATATTCAGAAAATATACCATAACGGCTAGTAAAATTTTCATTGATATCCATTGACTCCAATATTTTTAAGCAAAAACCTTAACGTAAAAAAGGCTTCAATTACGGGTATAAAGCAACCTCGTTGGAGTCGATTAAAGAGAAGATCTGGTCAGAAAAAAACGTTGATTCACCGAACACCGAACAATCATGACGATATGATTTAGAAACTAAAATAAAACAATTGGCATTAATTGATAGATCAAACGAAGGAAAGGATCAAATACGTAGTCCACGCTAGATACTGCTGGTTCGGCCATAGATAACCAATTTTTTGTTCTTCGATCATCTTAATGATAGCCGCTAACATAAGGTTATTCTGCCGTTATATTTGTAAACGGATTGGTCGAAATGGGAGTGTCTAGGCTTGGTAGTTTTCGCCGTTTTTCGGGACAATTGGAAGGGTGGGAACTGATCTATTAGGACAATGCAGCTCACACAATAAGGATCGACCATCACGTACTTCTTTGAAGTCCTTTGAAATTCGTAATTTCTTGAATTTATTTTTATTTGAATGTGGAACAACTTATACTTGAGTGTCGCGCCATACTCATTTTTTACATCTGACAAGGAACATCACTTATCGGGGCATCCCCCTCTGGAAGCCCAATTAGAAGGGTCAGAATGATAAATTTTTTTCTAGTAACACGTTGGTTAGAATAAATTAATTTTTTTCCAGCATGTTATATACATGTTTGTGGTCACGATGTAATTTTTTCGGAAGGAAATCTTATAAAATGTTCGTGGTGCTGCAGTTGGTGTTGCAGTCCTGCAATAGCGAGGCCCGAAACGGCTGGATCTCTACCAGGCTCAAACGTTATCTGAAATAAAAACAAAAACCATTGTTTTCAAATATATCAAACTGGCTATGGGTTCACCATCCACTTTTCGAAATTTCGAAAAATACGAAAAATGACAGTTTCTGCAAAGAATCTTGAAGTCTTGAAAAACAGCATGCTGAAGTCATTGTTATTACCGAATGGTTCATCCAATTAAAAAATGCGATCGTGAACCGAAAATGACTACTGTTTGTGAACGCTGACTGTGCAAATTCAAGATATCAATCCCGCCGTGTTCAGATATGTAGTTTCGAGATAATCGCGTACAAAGTTTTGGTACATATTTTACACGATCTTGTGAAATATTATCGTCTTACCGCTAGTCAGCGATTCCGGCACCATATAAATGTCCTTTCTCATAATCAAGATCGTGTTACACACCTAATCTATGCAATCTGCGGGCAGTTCGGGCCTCTTTTGAGTGTTCTTGTGCTTTGATGTCCGCTTTCATTACACGCGAATCATCGGTAACCCGACGCACGCTGTTCCACTAAAGTAGGTGTAACTTCGTCAATTTTTAGAATTTTAGGGTCCGGTTGGTCTAAAAATATTCTTAAAAATTCACGCTATAACAATGTGCAAGAAAACGATTTTTTTAAATTTCCCTACACTTAAGGGGGTACACCCCCTTAAGTGTTCTCCTTCGATTTTGTTGAAACTTATATACGTGATAAAGCATCGAAAACTATTAGAAACGTAGTTGTTTTTTCGGCGGTAAAACGGTTTTAAGAAGGGAAACCACCCCTCAACGTCGTGTCGAGGGGTGATTTTGCAGTTTCACCCAAAAGCAACCCACCGATCTGAATGAAACAAAAACCAAAATTGTTCTAATGTAAAGCGATGGAAAAAATCCACCATAGAAGTATTTAAAAAAAGTGAAATTGACCCTTTGTACTCGAGGGCTTTTTCGCTCAGACAGAAAGTGACGAGCGAGAGTCATCTCTCGAGTGCAAAGGGTTGAGGGGTCACACACCTTTCTTTGAGTGAAGGTTTCTCCCTTTCAACACGTTTTCCCACCGATAAAAAAAAAGTATATAGTTTCCAATGCTTTATCACATACATGGGTTTCAACAAAATCGAAGGCGGACACTTAAGTGATGTTTCTTGCAAGGTAAACCTCAACGAAATAATTGAATATAGAAAATTCCTATGTAACTTCGTGAGCATTTACACGTGTTCAATAATTGCCGGCATAAATAAGTCTTCGGTCAGAGTAAACGTGCGAACACGGCGAATTTTTTGCTTCACCCCGCATCCCGCCACATCACTTCGATGTCGATTTCCGTTTATGCGGCTGTCGACGTTGGGACATGTCGGAAACTATCCCCGAAAAATATCAGTGTCTATGCTACTTTCCGTTAGCACTGCCTTGGTCCAGCGACTTCTCATTTGGGAAGTTGCTGTGCTAAAGTTGCTTGCTATAAGTCAATAATACTGCTTGATCACAGTCAATATTAGTTTTCCGTCGCTGGTGGTTCGACTAGTTGATGTTTGCTCAGTGTACGGCTGCATCGTCGGTCCTCACAGTGTGAGGGAAGGGATGCACTTTTTTCTGCCTCAATATAAACCCTAGTGATTCGAGTAATGTTCTCGTAGAGTCGACATTGCTCATGCGGGCCACTTTTGATTTTCTAATCGTAAGTAAATCGTTCAGGTATAGAGTTGACATCGAGCACCGGGATCTTAGCTTATGCACGATTGGTTTAGCAATTTGCTAAAAACGTGTGTGTATGTACATACACCCGAATGGTAACCAAATACGTGCCGTAATTTTCTCCAGCGAAGGAAATCTGAGATATTTTGGGGGGTTTTCCACGATAGGGACGAAGAAGTATCCGTCTGGTGAAGCAATCGATGTCACGTATCAATTCTACGTAAGTAGCCGAAGTCGTGTTCTAATATGTTTAATTTTGGAGTCTGGCGCAACTATGAGTTCGGTCTATTTTTTTTCTAGTCAAGTACGTACGGATTCATTCGAAGAAGTAGTTCGAAAGAAACTGCTCTTCGCGTTGCCCGCATGGAGAGACTGCTGCCTCACGGCTTCATCGATCTCTGCCCTCTTCGACGTTCTTTCATGTGACATTTATTGAGAGAGCCTTGCCAGTTTATATCTCTTGAATTCGAACCAATGTTTGATTTTCACGGCACTCTGCTGTTGGACTTCTTCGTGCATCGTCGATTTTCATTGTACATCTTTGCCCGATTTCGGGCAACGCAAGACTTCCCTCGTCGACTTTATAATAGTTTGTTTGAAAAATATTCTCCAAAATAGAACGTCTCAACCGTTGCTTCGTCAGCAATGTTTTCAATTCTCATGTTCAGTCCAGGCATGATGAATAACCTCCTGTCGTACACTGCGTATGATGCACATCTATTGATATTCTTCCTGCATAGCTGCGAATTACAACCACCTACGTTTTTTCTAAAACCGATGTGTCAATTTTTTTTAATGTTGGTCAGAGCTTTCCTGACGATGCAGATGCCAGTTTGAGAATATGCTGCGACTTGAGATGTCTCTTTTAATAACCACCCTAGTCATTACAGTTTTTATTTCTGGATTGAGCTCTTGGCATAAAACTTGGGCATACACTTGACTCTTGGCATAAAACTTTGGTGCTTTTGGCATAAAACAGTTTTTTGTTGAATAATTCTTCTTTTGTCTCCTTCGGAAGTCCTTTTTCATTATTTTTGTCTGAGGATCTGCTATTGCACTGTATATCGGAGGACCAGTTTTTTTTTCCTGTTCCTTGTTCTCGACAAGTAAGTTTAGCACCGTTTCCTTTATGTCTTCAAAGGTAAGGTACCTAATCATCCGTGCCTGATTTTTTATCTCGCAGTGTCACCTGAATGTTTCTCTGTCTTTTTCTGTCCCCCGAAACGTCTGATTCTTGTGCGTGACCTGGTGATGCTGTCGACGTGCGTTCGCCATCATCTCGATTTTCATTGTACGACGTGCCATGCAGGCTTCATTCTCCACTGTTTTGTTCCTTGCTGTAGTCCAACGTTACTTGAAGTTAACGCTCTCCACTATCCAAGAATTCTCGATTATTGCAGCGCGTCATGCCTCGCAGGTGACACTCGCCACTATCTGAGAATGGTCGGTTATTGTAGTGCGACATGCCTCGCAGGCTATCCTCTGCACTATTTTGTTCTCGGCTGCAGTACGACGTTCCTTGCAGCCAACGCTCTTCACTATTTTGTTTTCTGCTATAGAGCGACGTTCCTTGCAGACAACGCCATCCACTATCCAACAATATTCGATTCTTTACCGGGATACACCTAATTCGCGGCCGGAAAAAAGAGATGTTTTCGTGATTTTTTTTCGGAAATTGGTGCAGATTTTTAGTTTTTTTTTTCACAGTAAAGGGCATCATTTCAAGTATCTTTGACAATTTTTTTATTGGGAAAGATTTATAAACGACGGCGATTGTTTACAGTATATTGCGCAGACCGCTGTGCAAAAAAGGTCCTTCGCGGTGACCACTCCTGCTCAGGAACAAACCATCAGAAATCAAAAAACCAAATGAATTTAGTTTTTGTACCGTATTATCTAATCTTTAATCGCAGGATTCAATAAAATAATGATTTTTCAAAAAATAGTCGCTGATCGAAAGTCATCGTCGAAATTTGGACGATGATTGGACGACGGACCGATTTGAAATTGTCAGCGAATATTTTTGAAAGGTCATGTTATAAGAATCTGTCGAAAACGAAAAATCGATTTTATCAATAATTCCAACTTGGTGTAACCCCTTAAAATTGATGTACCGCGCAAGTAAGACTTTCCACCGTCTATGAAGCTATATTTACTTCGGCTTCCGGATTGCCTTGATCAGTTTAGCTGACATAGAATTCCCATGAAGGACATGATAGAGGTATTTTAGCCTCACATTTTCAAACTTTTTCAGTTTTCTTAACATTTTTGCATCCATCAATCTGGGTCTTCTTTTCTTTCCTGCCCACCATGGATTGTCCGAACATAAACTCATATAAAAAAAAAAAGGTGAAAAAGGTCTTCTCGTTACATGTTTATAATATATCGTATTTTGTTTCGTTGTGACACAAAGCACGCAAAAAAGTGTAATGGATGTGCAGTTTGCGTCTCTTCATGAAATGAGAGCAAACATTGAGAATTGTTTGAATTTGAATATCTGCCGCGGAACCATGAGGCAGTAACCAGGGTTGCAAATAATGTATTACTTTTTGTAATGCATTAGCGTTTTTATTACTCATTACTTTACATTTTGTAATGAAAAAAATATTTCATTACCCATTATATTACATTCAGTAATGTAACATATTTCCATGATTTATTACATTACATTTTGTAATGCAAACAATTGCCATTACTCATAACATTGGATTTTGTAATGTAAAAAAAAATTCCATTACCCATTACATTGCATTTTCTAATGAAAATGAATCACATTACAAAATGTAATGTAATGAGTAATGAACATTTTTTACATTAAAAAATCCAATGTAATGAGTAACGAAAATTGGCTACATTACAAAATATAATGTAACAAGAAATTGAATTTCTGTACACTACTGAATGTAATGTAATGGATAATGAAATATTTTTTTCATTACCCATTCAAAAAGTAATGAATAATGCATTACTTTTTCATTACAAATCTCGCAACCCTGGCAGTAACTAGCGTGACTATACCCGAGTAGAAATTTATTAGGGAGTTTCCAGATCCTACCGCATCCTTATAGGGATTTGATAGACACGCCGCACGTAGGGAGTCCACGTGGGAATGCAAGTGGATTCCGCGCTGTTTCCCGATAGATGTCGTTTGACAATTTTTTATTGTAAAATCTCAAACGGAATTCGTTAGACCTCAAAAAATAAAATACCATCGTGATCCCGTGCACAAATTTGTTGGGGAGTCCCAAGATGCACCTACGTCCACAAAGGGATTTGTTAGAGACACCGCACATAGGGAGTCCTCATTGGGATCCAATAGGATTCTGCACTATTCCCCGATGAACGCCGTTTGAGAATCCTTACCACGTTTGAATCGGACATATGTGAAACGTCACGAGAAAAAACTCGGCGCGTTGAAACATACCCTATACGCTTCGTGAGCGTGTACTTCCGTCGTGATATGTCAAAGTGCAGTAAAATACCTAACAAACGGTAATTACACTGTAATTCCAGTTACGTGATTCAAAACCATTTTTAAGATATACTTTTTTAAGCGATTTGTACTTCGTGAAGATAAGATTTATACTTTTTTAATATCCACTTATTATGCATATCTATATATTTTTGTTCAGAAAATTCTTGTTCAGAATGCGATGGAATCCATGGGGAATCGTATCGGGTTCTGTTCCAAAATGTGGAAATCCTTTAAGATTTGAAATGGATTCGTACATTGAATTCCAACCAGGAACCCTGATAAGAATCCACTGTACGAGCGTGACGTTTTAGTATAGGAACCCAATACGATGATCCATTAGATCCCTATTCGGAAGTTGGAACAAGTATAAGAATTCGATTGGATACCTACGACAATTTCTACACGGGTACGTATCTTATCTAGAGGCCGACTAGATATGATCAAATTGATCATTTATTCATCTACTTGACCGAGAAAAAATTCTGCTCGTTAGTTTCAAATAACATACAGTTTTCCCGAAATTCGTTTTACTACTTTTGCTTCCATATTTGATTGACTTTTCAAAACATGCACACTCTGCCACCTATCTGCAAAAGGGATCTGACTAATTGCAGTCGGGTTCGCCGAAAATTTTTTGGCCAATTGTAAGAGTCCGGATTTGGAGGTGTCCGATGAGATTGTTCATTTTGACGAATGAAAATAAGGAGAGCACTTTTACCTCCGTCTCTCTATATACCTTCGCACTGAGCCATACAAATATTAATAATGATCTTCACATGCCGCAGTACCACGCAGTCGTCACATTGACGTTTTAGCAATCCTTTTATTTTTTATTACCTTTCTCATTTTTTCGCGAGGGTAACGGCAAAACTGAGAAGAAAAAAGTTATGTGAGCGGAACCGCATCACGAACGGAGAATGGAAAGACGAAGAGACAGATTGTGGAAGAGAGAGAGACAAAGGGGGGGGGGGGCAGAGAGACCAAGAGAACGAAACTCGCGGTGTCTACCACCCGGAATTGCCTCGGGGCACGCAATTAGCTGGTTAAAGTAAGCGAACCCCACGAGAGTGTACCGTCCGTGGCACAGGATTTCCATGAAGAGGCAGTAACAGAGAGAGAGAAAGAGAGAGAGAGAGAGAGAGAGAGAGAGAGAGAGAGAGAGAGAGAGAAGCAAGGAGACTAGAACTCTTCAACTCTTCCGGCTTTAACCGTAAACCGACTTATAGGATGACGTATATATGTGTCTTCACAATCTGTGTGCTCTGAAAGTCTTGACGTTCAGCCAGGCGAATCGGGATGATATGACCGTAGAAGATTCAGGAAATTACCTCGTAATTCGAATTGGTAGCACGTCAAATGCAATATATGAATGTGTACATATATAAACCCATACCAACCCATATATATATATATATATTTCTCTTCAACTGTGCAGCACCCAATTGCGTAGTGCCGAAATATCTTCACCATCTAGTTGATAGTTGAAGGATGTTCTATAGTACGTATGGCATAGATTTTCGTCAAGAAAAAGCGATAATTGCATAAGATGACATTGGAGGGTGAGAAAATTAACTGACATGATAGCAAACGAGACTGGCACACGCCATCTGTGTGTGAGTGCAGGGGAACGTATAGCTGACAATGGAGGGATTATCGGATAGAGGTCCTCCACGTGGCCAATTAGGGAAAAATGAGAGCCAGGCTTACGGGTCGCGAGAGCGAATTGCGTGATCCCACGGACGCTGTCAGTTCTCTGCCTCTCTGTCCCTCATTGTTTCTATTTCACGAGAGCGATAGAGACATCTGCTCGGCCCTTGGAGCGCCTGGCTGACTCCGAGAGCCTGCGTTCCTCATACGCTCTAGCTGCTGGCACTGTTGGCAGCCATGGAGGCGTAGCCCCTACGTCCTTTTACATGAGAAATCGTGGATACTCAGCCCTTTTATTTGCCGGTCCGTTATGTTTCTCTGTATCCCCCGTTCATGCAACAATACGAGAGCTCGTACGATATTTTATGAATAATAATCGCGGACGGAGAAAGAGAGAGAGAGAGAGAGAGAGAGAGAGAGAGAGAGAGAGAGAGAGAGAGAGAAGAGAGAGAGAGGATGGATGGCCTCCCGGGGGTTCTTCTCACTATTCTGACGTCTTTCGCCTCGTGCCTTCGGAAAAATTACGAACAAAATGAGCCTACAGCTGCTGCTGTTTCAACCCTTCAACCCAAAGGATTCCCTTCACTACCCACTTTCTCCCTTACTGCCCTGTCATCGCATCAGCTCTCTTGCATGACCAGAAACACCCTTTCGTCCACCGTCACAAACACGCCCAAAACTACCGTTGATGTATTTTCATAATTGTGCATATATATATATATATATTCCTCAGAGGTACGGGGTCCTTCCCCTTTTATCATCCCCTCCTTTATTCCTTCCCCCCTTCCGATATTCACAATCCTTCCAGAGTTCCCTACATTCCTTTCAGATTTCCTACCCAGAGTGTTGACCGCAGCCACTCTTTCCTAATGCACTACTGTACCGCATTTGCACGAGGGCCCAGGGAAACTGCGGAAAACCTGGGCCGATACAGGCGACTATATTTGGCTGAGTTTCAGTTGTATTACCATGAGAAACTCAGACAAACTGCCTCCCACTCAGAGGTTGACGCGCAAACCAGTGCGCGGGCAAGCGGTCACCGCTCTAAGTATTGGCAGCCTCCAATACTGCTTAACTTCAGTGACCGCCGAGCCCGCACACCGACCGCGCGCCCATCTCTATCGGCCTGTGCATATATATATGTGTGTGTGCGTGCGTGTGTGTGTGTGTGTGTGTGTGTGTGTGTGTCGTCTGATCTGTACGGCGTACGAATTCAATTACGCCTTGACCAAGAGCATTAAACACCCTGTGTTTTCCTTCTTTTTCTAGTTTAGGGTATACCATTAAACTCTTTTTATTTTTCAAATGTATTTATTAGTCAATTTAAACAATATTATTAATAGTAAGTTGATCCACCCACAGCCCTCATCATCTGCGTTCCAATGTAATAGCAATAATTAGATTAATCGTCGACGATCAACCAAAACTAGCGATGAAAAAAAATGTTGCCAAAAAAATCTGAAAAAATGCAATAACTCCAAAATAACAAAACGAAACTTTTTAGTCCTTAGGACAAATATTCTCAACCTCATAGTTTTCGCGATACGCTGCACGATGCCGGCTTTACAGAAAACGGCCGTTTTCTTTTAATAACTAAATTTCTCTGCGGAGAAAACTGCAATTTTTTTTAAAACGAAACTAAAGCTAACGCTTCCCTTTTCGAAGATCATTTTACTAAATACCGAGATTTCTATTTTTCCGAAGTCCAGCGAACGACTTTGCAAGGTGCGAAAATCGTGAAAAACCGCCATTTTCTCAATGACGTACTGAGCACAAAAAAAATCGAAAAAATAAAGTTAAGAAAGCAAATTGAAGCTGACTTTATTCTTTTCAAAACCCCGTTTGGTAAATTGGTTTCCGATTTTTTTTTCCAAGATATTCAACTTTTTGTCCGGAAAGAAAAATTGCGGGGTGCCCCAAACTTTTGGCCAAGGGTACACACACACACACACACACACGCACACGCACACGCACACGCACACGCACACGCACACGCACACACACACACACACACGCACACGCACACGCACACGCGCACACACACACACACACACACACACACACACACATTCGCGTTTGTGTGTGCCTGTGGTATGCAAAGTTCTGAAAGAAAGCCTCACACACACACTTGTGCGAAGAGTACAAGTGTGTGTACAGCAGAGTTGTAAATAATGCATTATTTTGATAGTGCATTACTGTATACATTACAAATTACAAAATTAATGTGTAATGGATATATGTTCCATTACAAATTACAAAAGTAATGTGTAATGGATATACGCTCCATTATAAATTACAAAAGTAATGTGTAATGGACATATGTTCCATTACAAATGACAAAAGTAATGTGTAATGGATGTGTGTTCCATTACAAATGACAAAAGTAATGTGTAATGGATGTGTGTTCCATTACAAATAAGAAAAGTAATGTGCAATAAATGCATGTTCCGTTACAAATTACAAAAAGTAATGTGTAATGGTTGCCTGATCCATTACAAATTTCAAAAGGTAATGTGTAATGGACGCATGTTCCATTACAAATTGAAAAAGTAATGTATGATTAATGAGTGCTTCATTACAAAATAAAATTACAATAAGGTAATTCGTAGCGGAGAATATTCCATCACAAATAGAAAAATTGCCGTGCTCACATTAGAAATTTGCACATTGCTATCTCATTATTTTATTTCGCTAATTGCAATTTGTTTTAAGTAAATTCGCTTTTCTTCTGCATAAAACTCGACAACACAAAAAAAAGGTTTATACAAGCCAGATTTGTATCATCAAAAAAAAATTACTTCTCAATACAAAGTCATGATCTCCCATACTTTTATGTGCACTCTTTCAGAATCCGGGGTCAAAATTGAGTTTTGTGCATTAGAAAAATAAATATGGCCGTTAAAAAAACCTCGTGTTACAATTATAACGACAGAAGCGAGAAAAAGATCGAGAGAGAAAGAGAAAAAAGTGGCTAAGATGATGTTTCATGTATCTCACGAATCCGCAGAATAGGCGGAAGAAATTATACTTAACACAATTATAAGCATTCTAATAAAATATACGTAACCTAGCTAATAATAAAAGATGTAAATAATAATATAAGTAATATAACAAAAATGAATACAAGTTACTGAAACAAAACATGTCGCTTTATATAGTTTCTGCATGATATACCTATTTTATTATTTCAGATAACTATATAGATCGTTTGAAATTTATAACTCCTTGAATGGATTGTTCAGTAGACCAAACAATTTCGATCTATTTGAATTTGAAGTGGAGTTTTATAAGTTTGCAACGCGTAATCTGTTACACGTTGCTTTTATAATCGATATCCATTATCAATTGATAATAATAATAGTAATTGCTCTTTGCATTTATTCATGGTATATTACTTTTTCAATGCTCAATGAGGCACGCATTCATTACACATAATTTTTGCTTTTTTAAAGAGGAAGCTTTGTGATAAAAAGAATTTGTTTTCCAGTTTTCAATGTTAATGCTCGAAAAATTCTTATATATCTCAAAACTTCGAAAAATCATGCAAGACAATATATCATATCAGATCAATTTCAATATGCAGTTTTTTTCATTATTTGTAACCAGCTTTTGCTTGCAACTTCGTCCATGTCTTTAAAAGTATCGACTTTTTCATGTAGATAGCTTTGTCTGTGTAAAACAGCAAGGTGAAAGTAATGTGCGAACTTCTAATTTGAACGTTTTTCGTCTGCAGTATTGAGTTTCAAGCAAAAAAAATGAATTAGTCTTGAAAGAACTTTTCGTGAGCGAAATTAAATAATAAGACAGCAACTTTTAGCAAATGTGCAAATTTCTAATGCAAGCACGGCAATTTTGTTATGTGTAATGGAATATTCTCCACTACAGATTACTTTTTATCAATTGTAATTTGTAATCGAACATGCATCCATTACAAATTACTTTTTAAAATTTGTAATGGAACGTGCATCCATTACTCATTACTTTTTGAAATTTGTAATGGATCATGCAACCATTGCACATTACTTTTTGAAATTTGTAATGGATCATGCAACCATTACACACTACTTTTTAAACTTTGTAATGGATCATGCAACCATTACACATTACTTTTTGAAATTTGTAATGGCACATGCATTCATTGCACGTTACTTTTCTCATTTGTAATGGAACACACATCCATTACACATTACTTTTGTAATTTGTAATGGAGAACTTATCCAATACACATTATTTAAAGTAATGAGTAATTCATTATTTTAAAATTACTATTTTCACAACTCTGGTGTACAGTAAAAGTACGAGCAGACGAAGAAGTTGAATCAGTGATGTACTCCATCGTCTTGCTTCAAGTTTCCATCCCTTGTATCGATACCCCCTCTCTCTCCCTCTCTCTCGCTTTCTGTCTGTCTTTTAGCGCGTTATGTCATTCCTTTACCTAGCTGCACTTCGTGAAGCCTTTGACTCTAGTTCCCATATAGGGTCGCCTGTCGTAACAAAAATGCCAGCATTCAGCCATTAAACGGTTTGCTGATAATCGGCCAATAATTCGTCGACCAGCATTGGGGTACTGTAGGCGGATGAACGGCTTGCCAGATCTATGCCAGCCATTCGTGGGCCAATACTATCGCACCGATAATATGGCGATCAGCATTGGGGTATCGTAGGCAGTGAACGGCTTGCCAGATCTATGCCAGCCATTGGTGGGCCAATACCATCGCACCGATAATATGGCGATCAGCATTGGGGTATCGTAGGCGGATGAACGGCTTGCCAGATCTATTCCAGCCATTGATGGTTTGTTTTTGGGCGTTTTGCAAATGCAGGTCGTTAAACTGTAACACGTAAAAACAAGGGATAAGGTTTCGAAAAGCATATCCTACTGATGAAGCTGAAATTTTGCACCGACCTTCTTTTCAATATTTTAAGAGAACTTTTAAAAGGATATTGGCGACTAGCAATAGTTTTCGATATATCGGATATTGAAAGTTATTTATTGTACTGAGCTTCTACTATATTAAATAAATCCAAACAAAGCCATCCCACATGGCAAGTGATATGTACATACGGGCGAGCACTGTTTGCCAGGAAGCAGCGCGACCGGAGGAGTGGGGGGTATCTATGGGATATATAGATATACTCGTATGGCGTGAAATAATAAACTTTACAATGCGATGTATCGAAAACTATTGCTAGTCGTCAAAAATCCGTTAACGGTTTCTCTTAGGATAATGAGAGGAAGTTCGGTGCAAAATTTCAGCTCGATCAGAGGAATTAATAAGCAATCGACATTCATCTTTATCCATCTATTCTCAGCCATTATCATCGCTTTATCTGCCATGATCTTTATCTTATCTATGATTTGGCCCATCCCATATAGGGTCGCCTGTCGTAACAAAAATGCCAGCATTCAGCCATTAAACGGTTTGCTGATAATCGGCCAATAATTCGTCGACCAGCATTGGGGTACTGTAGGCGGATGAACGGCTTGCCAGATCTATGCCAGCCATTCGTGGGACAATACTATCGCACCGATAATATGGCGATCAGCATTGGGGTATCGTAGGCAGATGAACGGCTTGCCAGATCTATGCCAGCCATTGGTGGGCCAATACCATCGCACCGATAATATGGCGATCAGCATTGGGGTATCGTAGGCGGATGAACGGCTTGCCAGATCTATTCCAGCCATTGATGGTTTGTTTTTGGGCGTTTTGCAAATGCAGGTCGTTAAACTGTAACACGTAAAAACAAGGGATAAGGTTTCGAAAAGCATATCCTACTGATGAAGCTGAAATTTTGCACCGACCTTCTTTTCAATATTTTAAGAGAACTTTTAAAAGGATATTGGCGACTAGCAATAGTTTTCGATATATCGGATATTGAAAGTTATTTATTGTACTGAGCTTCTACTATATTAAATAAATCCAAACAAAGCCATCCCACATGGCAAGTGATATGTACATACGGGCGAGCACTGTTTGCCAGGAAGCAGCGCGACCGGAGGAGTGGGGGGTATCTATGGGATATATAGATATACTCGTATGGCGTGAAATAATAAACTTTACAATGCGATGTATGGAAAACTATTGCTAGTCGTCAAAAATCCGTTAACGGTTTCTCTTAGGATAATGAGAGGAAGTTCGGTGCAAAATTTCAGCTCGATCAGAGGAGTATGCTTTTCGGAACTTCACCCAAAACGAGCGAGTTATTTTTACAGCCTAAATGGACCAAAAAAATTGTCGGTATACTTTAATGTCACGAATAAAATTATCGGCATAAAAGTAAGGAACGAACAAACGATGGGTTCTGTAAGTGTTAAAATGGCTAAGTGGGTAGGGCGCTCGACACTAGAACGAAAGGCGCAGGTTCGATCCCGATGAAAGGTAAAAATTTGAACAATGCAGAACTGTTTTTAATGCAATTATTCTACGTACATGGACTTAAGTAAAGCATAAGAAAACAAAAAAGATACTACTAGAATTGTTATATCCATAATTTGTCAATTTTTTGTTTTTCATTTCCGGCAGAAGATCCGGCAGCCGTTGCTGGGCCAATATGGGCGTATGATAGTTGGCCCAGTCTTAGCAGCCATTCATGGTTTACCATTACCAACCATGCATGGTGCGGATCTGGCCCGTTTGTATAGCCATTACCGCGCCATCGTTTGTTCTCTGGCAACCAGTCGTGGGCCATTACTGTGCCGATTGTAAAACCCTATTTGGGTTATGAGACACACGAAGCTACGTTTTGCCCTCGCCTCTGAAATTTAGCTCTAAACTTCGAGACAAGGGTCGCCTTTGTGTTTCCAATAAATGGTAGCCAGAAATGTGTAACGTTGTTGTTTGTAGATCGTGATAAAAGGGAAGTCTATCTTCAAAAAATACTGTCTTTTACAAAATATTAGATGGTCCATGTCAGTGTAGAGTTTCTTGATTTTTTGCTCGGCCCCTCTGCCATGAGCCTCAGCTGGACGTATCACTTGGCTTGTATAGTAAAAATATTTGTTCTCAATTTTCTTCAATTTATGAAGTTGCACGAAACATTTCGGTTTGTATTTGTTTTCGAAAGTTATACGTGATTGAAATTGGAAAAAATTAGTTATAATGAGCTATCCCAAATAGGGTTTTACAATCGGCACAGTAATGGCCCACGACTGGTTGCCAGAGAACAAACGATGGCGCGGTAATGGCTATACAAACGGGCCAGATCCGCACCATGCATGGTTGGTAATGGTAAACCAGGAATGGCTGCTAAGACTGGGCCAACTATCATACGCCCATATTGGCCCAGCAACGGCTGCCGGATCTTCTGCCGGGAATGAAAAACAAAAAATTGACAAATTATGAATATAAAAATTCTAGTAGTATCCTTTTTGTTTTCTTATGCTTTACTTATGTCCATGTACATAGAATAATTGCATTAAAAACAGTTTCTGCATTGTTCAAATTTTTGCCTTTCATCGGGATCGAACCTGCGTCTTTCGTTCTAGTGTCGAGCGCCCTACCCACTTAGCCATTTTAGCACTTACAGAACCCATCGTTTGTTCGTTCCTTACTTTTATGCCGATAATTTTATTCGTGACATTAAAGTTTACCGACAGTTTTTTTGGTCCATTTAGGCTGTAAAAATAACTCGCTCGTTTTGGGTGAAGTTCCGAAAAGCATACTCCTCTGATCGAGCTGAAATTTTGCACCGAAATTCCTCTCATTATCCTAAGAGAAACCGTTAACGGATTTTTGACGACTAGCAATAGTTTTCCATACATCGCATCGTAAAGTTTATTATTTCACGCCATACGAGTATATCTATATACCCCATAGATACCCCCCACTCCTCCGGCCGCGCTGCTTCCTGGCAAACAGTGCTCGCCCGTATGTGCATATCACTTGCCATGTGGGATGGCTTTGTTTGGATTTATTTAATATAGTAGAAGCGCAGTACAATAACTTTCAATATCCGATATATCGAAAACTATTGCTAGTCGCCAATATCCTTTTAAAGGTTCTCTTAAAATATTGAAAAGAAGGTCGGTGCAAAATTTCAGCTTCATCAATAGAATATGCTTTTCGAAACCTTATCCCTTGTTTTTACGTGTTACAGTTTAACGACCTGCATTTGCAAAACGCCCAAAAACAAACCATCAATGGGTGGAATAGATCTGGCAAGCCGTTCATCCGCCTACGATACCCCAATGCTGATCGCCATATTATCGGTGCGATGGTATTGGCCCACCAATGGCTGGCATAGATCTGGCAAGCCGTTCATCTGCCTACGATACCCCAATGCTGATCGCCATATTATCGGTGCGATAGTATTGTCCCACGAATGGCTGGCATAGATCTGGCAAGCCGTTCATCCGCCTACAGTACCCCAATGCTGGTCGACGAATTATTGGCCGATTATCAGCAAACCGTTTAATGGCTGAATGCTGGCATTTTTGTTACGACAGGCGACCCTATATGGGATGGGCCAAATCATAGATAAGATAAAGATCATGGCAGATAAAGCGATGATAATGGCTGAGAATAGATGGATAAAGATGAATGTCGATTGCTTATTAATTCAACGATGCGAGAGCATTATCTCTTTGCATCGTCGAAACTGCATGTTCCGCGTCCCATTTTTATTAGTGAACTTATGTTATCATCACTTTCCATCTCTGGCTTGTCCCCAAAAAGTCGCATTAACATTCAACCTATCCTCATCCACATTATCCCTCTTCCATTCTTTCGTTTGCTCTATCGATGTGCCTTTCGTCAATTCTGCTTGAACGTGTTTAATGGATTCAGACGCCTCTTCGTGCCACAATTGTATCATTTCGCATCTCTTTCCTAAAAGTGTGGAGAAAAATTGGAGATACTTTTCTGTAGAGTGAGCCAATGTTTTACCATATATTTTTCCGTAACATTCATCGCCTATATAAACAACAATAATTATTGTCAGACAACAATAAGCAAAACGCAGATAAAACATGATACACATAAAGTAATCGCAAAAGCAGCGCAACAAGCATTACCCGGCTGAAAACCGGACATTCAATTTACTCAGTACCCGAGTAGAAATTGTGCTAGCCTGTCTGAGTTAAGACTTAGTAACTGGTTTACCCAATTGAGCTTATACGAACTAAGCAATGGTTGCCTCGCTATGAGCTAGTAATGTTCTAAATGTTTTGTTACCCAGCCCTTGTCTAGTCACTGCCCAGCCGACCTTGGTCACAAATGACAAAGTGAGGTTATGTGACTACGTGTAGTTCCATCGAGCGAATGACTCATGGCTGGCCAGCCAACGTGAGTTTCAGATGGTTTGGCAAAATAAAAAAGTTCCCAAGTTGGTATGTCACCATGACCTAGCCAACACTCGCTAACTGCGGCTATGTACCCCTTGCCTAGTCACTGCCCAGCAGATCTTGGTCACAAATGACAGTGTGATTATGTGACTACTTGTAGTTCCATCGAGCAATTGGCTCATGGCTGGCTAAGCAACTTGAGTTACATTTGGCCGTGCAAATGAAAAAAAATCCTCAAGTCGACATCTCACGATGACCTAGCCAGCACTAGGCAACTGTGGCTGCACTAGCCGGAATAAATGATCGGACAAATATAATTTAAGGTTGTGTAATTCTATGCGATTATCGCTCTCAATGTGAACGTAATTGAGCCATTGATCCGATAATGTTATTGACATTTGTCAATTCACAGATTTTTCAATAATCTAGTATTGTGTATTGTAAGATATGTAGACAATACGAAAATTCAGAAATTAAACAATTAGAACTGGCAACGTCGCAACTCATCACCCAGAAGTCCCGGGATCGAAACCACATTACGACGTAAGCGTTTTTCTGATATAATTTGAAATTGGACCATCGATATATTTACAGCGCAATGATGTAAACAATGTGCAAAAATCACGAAAAAAATATATATATAGCCGCAATTTTTTTTAAGTCTAGTTGTCACCTAATGTTTTGTTCCCAGTCACTGGCTGAAAAAAACTTGGTCATTGTTAGGTCCGAAATATTATACAGCAATATTTCTTTCTGTCTAGTCACCATTTAATTTTTTGTATTCAGTCACTAGAAGACCAAAGCGTTAGAAGGCTGGGTATTCAATAGTCAAAACGGCTAGCCAATGGCGATTCGAAACATAACTACACTAGCTTGTGGCTAGGTGGTGATGAGTTACGTTTTCCACTCGGGTAGGTCGAAATCAAGACGAAAGAGAGAGGAAATCTAATGAAAAAAGGTAGTACTTTGTAAGAATGAGTCTATATCCAAGAGGATCAGATAAACATTCCGTTTTCCTCCAGGAATGATTTTGAAAAATGATGCACGTAAAACTTCATGACCCCAAACATTATTTGGAGCACTAATCGAAATAATAATTCTTGAATATCAAATAACGTTGCCGGCATGGATTTCAATCCTGAAAACAGGAGAAATGAATATGACGGTATATTACGTAATGTCTAGATTATTCTTTTCATCGTTGGTTCGTTGGCATACGGTCGATACTTCAACTGTAAAGAATATATACATGTTAGAACCGAACGACTGCGGTATAGGGTCGGAAAATTCCATTTTCGCTGACTATGTAGATTCACCGGCCCTGAATTGTTGTTCGTTATTCGGAAAAAAGGAAATCGGTGCGTCCACACGTGAACTTTTCCCTGCAGCGGTGGAGACTTTTCTTCCGGCAATCTGAGAATTTTGCACATTATCAAAACGCAATGCTTTTTCGGATCAAAGGATCTGCTTCTCTAGGCTGATGATGAATAGGTGCACGGAATAGAAAAGGGAAATAAAAAGAGGCGGAGATTGAAGGGAACACGCCGTGTACATGCGATAAAAAGAATCCTCCCCTTGGGCCTTCGGGCTGTACTCGTTAAATCTGCGATACCAAAGCTCCTCAGAGAGAGAAAGAGAGTGGGTTTGCCCCCCTTGTCTCTTCTTTCTTCATATTTCTTGCACTCACCCCCTTGTCCACGTGCCTTTATCTCCTTCTTTTTCTCTTACGAAACTGGTTTTTTTTTCTTCCATTTACGACCGACGAAACCTCCGCCAGTTCCATTAGATAAATTATAGCTGCGAGCGCTAGACTTGCGGTGCCTTTTACAAATCTTGATCTTTCTTCCTCCCTCGTTCCCGTTCTGCAGTATGAAGAGGTAGCGATATTCTCTCGGTTGCAAAAATATTCCGTATAAATGTTTTATACACTTGAGATGTATGACTTTTTTGAAGGAGCTCTCTCTCTTTCTCTCTCTCTCTCTCTCTTTTGTCTTCTGTAAGACAGCAATGACAGGAATGATTAATGTCACAGAGCATCGGGGGATCGTATCCTTGGTTGCATTTACCACTTATTATATTTCGTCGTCTTTTGTATAAAAGAACGATGCAATAGCAAAGGCTCGACGGCAAATTTAAATTTCTTCGCTACAACGCTACCATTCGCATGTCGTCGAGCCAACAATGAACATTTCACGAGGGCATAATGCCCCTGGTGGTAGATGTGAAACTGAAAGAACTACCACTTCTTTTTCGACGACCCAAAATGAAGGACCGCATTTTTCATCGCCCTCCTCACCGTTTTGCGAATAATTGCACACGCCCGCCTAACTAATGATGAATGAAGTACACTGCACTGAGAAAAAAAAATGATTGATCCAATATCATTGGTGCTATGGCATGACATTTCGTTAATTCAATTGTAAAATGGCTGGTGTAAATAATCGGTTTTATTAGTCCAAACAAAACGCTATTGACTTTAATAACATGATAAAATTAAAAGTTTTTTTTCACTCAAAACATATATTGTTAGCCGAGAACAATATATTATTGAATCTAACTAAAAAATTATCGCGAACAGATTATATAGTTTTGAATTCATGTTCTGCAACGAACAAAAAAGCGTTTCAATTCATAACATGAATATTATTGATTCGAGTACACAAGAAAAATTGAATTTCGCCCGTTTGATTCAGATAAAATTTCTATTGAGTAAATATATTATTTTATTGTCTTTACCATATCCGATATTGATCTCCAAGTACATCATTCGTTAAAACATTAGTATTTTATTTTGATTCAAAAATATTAAGCGAATGTCCGAATTGGTTAGAAAATTATGCGAAAATGAAATTTGATTCTTGCGCATACACGAAGCGATTAAATCGTAGTCATTTTTATTTCATTTTTGTATAGAATCGCGTTAAATGAAAACTATATGTACTTGTTTTGATTGAATATCTTACTAAATACATTATGTTCATTAAAATTATATATTTGATTTAAAAGAATATGATATTAATATGACACGTGTCTAATTGAACTGAATATATTACGACAATCGGTTCAATACTTTCTTCTTTGGTTGAAAAAATTCAACCAAATCATATACATATAGTAGCCGAGAGCCACCGAGATTATAGGTGCGCGGAAATCCGTAGTTCTCGGACTAACCGGTAGAAGCCGCATGCGCGCTCGTTTCTCGTAAGCGTAGTACGAACCGAAAATCTACTTAAGCGCCGGAGAAACGACATAATATGGATTCTCGGCCTGTGGCTAAGATCAAAGTGTAGTATCTGTTCTTATCAGTTGAATACCTGATGATCGTTCTAATGCTCACTTTTTATTTAAGTTTGAAAAAAATGAAAAACTTTTACTTTTTAAATATAACCAATTCGATCTGACATTTTATTGTGACAATCCTACCCTATTCCAAAGAACTTCTTCCAAATAATTTTCAGCAATTCTCGTGAATGTACATTTATTTGAACCAATAATCAAAACATGTTTGCAAGTGCACATAGAATCATATTCAAAACACTACTTCTCGAATTCACAAATATATTCTTTTGATTGCAATGAACATTTGTTTCATCGAATATTATTTTTTTTCTACTAGATACTAAATACGTTGTCACAGATGACAACTGTACTTTGTGGCAAAAAATAACATTATTTCGAATCGATATGATTAATTTTTCAATCATGATATACACTTGTCTCTATCTCATGCAACTACTTTTGATATTGTACGCAGTATGAAAGTGTTACGTCTCATGGCAATTTCGTTTCGAGGTAGTGAAGAAATAATTCATTCTATTTATTATACTTTTGTACGCAATAAAAAAATGCAATCCCTTAATTATTTCATCCACACATCTACAGATTGTATATAGAATAATTTCAATAGATTTATCATTTTATTTTAAGGTAGTGGAGATATTGAGAGAACAAAAGAGATTTTCAAATAAAATAATATGGTAATAAAATCAATCACATTTCCCAATATTTTATAGTATTGTAACAATGCCATATATCGGTGGCACTCCGTGTTCAGGCATTTATTTGGATCAACCAATGTATTTTTTTGATTCAATTGGTTTTTTTTCTCAGTGTGCAAATACAAATGTGTTGTTTATACACACTTTAGGTGTGTAAATGGCTGTAGACACGTTTTACACGTTTTAGCGTGTGTAAAAAATAACGCTGTAAAAATAACACGGATCGATGTGTTCAACCAACACTCTTCCGTTATTGTCATACACACGTTAAAACGTGTAAGAAGTGTCTACAGCCATTTACACACTCAAAGTGTGTAAAAACAACACACCTATTTTTGCAGTACTGTATATACATGGGATGCGTCGGAATAATAAATTGAATGACAAAAGCATTTTGTCGTCAAAATACATGCATTTATCGAACTGAACTCAGCAGTACTTATATATTACTCTGTAGTATGTATGAGAGGCGTTACTGTTTTTCTTGTCATCGCATAGGCTAGGTTCTCATGAAGCTTCACGATGACGGTCGCTTTTTGCTTGTCGGTGATGGCCTCAAAACAAAAATACGTCGCTATAGATTCAATGCAGCTATCGAGGTTTTGGAAAACAGACTCCAATTTCAGGTTCTTCCACGTGACAAACTCAAAAATGATCTATATATGAAACAAAAAGATAAGACCAAATGTGGTCTTCAATTAACCGGTTAATCAATCGATGTCAAATCGACTAATTATCAACGTGCGTTGTTTAGTCTAATGTGTGTGAATATGCGTCTTGTATGTTGATTCTACACGCTTTATGTGTGTTGGAATAAGCGTGTTATTGATGGGGACAGCTACGAAGGTGCGTTACCAAATGCATAAGTGTGTAGAATCAATATGGCAACGCGTGTCTAGCCTTTATATTGTGTTACTTCTACATAACTTGAACATGCGTCAAACACGCCTAGTTTTTGCAGTGTACCTGCCACGCGTAGATTACTTGCAAAAGTTAACAGATCGTAAATGAAAATAAAACACAAATCCGATTTGATCACATTAAATACATGGGTCATATGTATCATTAAGCAATGGGCTAGTGACATGTCCTAGTGCGGGTCGGAAGACGCATAAAACAGACTTTCATAGTCATTGGTTTGTGCAATCATTTGAAGCATCAGTGTTTAGCTAATGAATCGGCACTATTGGTATGCATATTGTAGAACAATAATTTATTGCATATTCATTTCGACTGTATATAATAATCAGCGATCATAATACTCTAATGGTACAGGCAGGGCGTAGAGTGTTTGATATTTCAACGATGCTTCGAACAAGAGGCACCGAAGTTAGTTGCGCAGCCTTCTCACGGAGTTTGCATTAAGTCAATCTAGCTATAAGTTCATTGTCTATCTCCTGAGATTGTTGATATACGTAGATCGAAATAGTTCTAATTGAAAGTACTAATCATATGCTAGTACCTAGAATTTCATCAGATTTTTCATACTAATGCTTGAAAAATTAGAGGAGGGGGATAAATTGCACATTACACTAAAGCTTGATATTACGTAAATGAGACTCAAAAATGGCAAATGTAAGGTCAACGTTTTTTAACGGGGTTAAAAAAAGTTTCCCTCTCTGGAAGCCCGATTTGAAGGGTCAGAATGATGCATTTTTTTCTAGTAACACATTGGTTGGAATAAATTAATTTTCTTCCAGCATGTTGTACACATGTTTGTGGTTACAATGTAATTTTTTCGGAAAAAAATCTTTCAAAGTGTTCGTGGTGCTGCAGTTGGCGTTGCAGTCCTCTAGCAGCGAGGCCGGAAAAGGCGGGATCTCTACCAGGCTCAAATGTAATCTGAAACGAAAACAATTTTTTTTTTCTTAAAATATATCTAACTGGCTATGGGTTCACGATCCACTTTTCGAAATTTCAAAAAAATACGAATACTGACATCGTCTCGAAAGAAAACCTCATTTCTCTCTCGAAAACAGCATGCTGAAGTCATTGTTATTAATAAATGGTTCATCCAATTAAAAATGCGACCGTGAACCGAAAATGATTACTGTTTGAACGGTTGGTATTAAAATATTCTTCAAAGTTCACAATATAACAATATGCACAAAAAAGAACGATTTTTCGAAGTTTCCGGAGAGGGATACCCCGTTAAAGCCATATTCAATGACATCCGAGTCCGTGGGCTGCGCGAAATAAAATCGCTCCCATTTCACGTATAGGGGAAACACCCTGAAGAGGATTATTTTCGAGTATTTCGTCCGCATTCGCAGTCGTCCGGACTCCATCGCCATCGAAACAAAAAAAAATGAATCTCATGATATTATGTCATTAAATTAATTGGTTGATTTTGCAACACCTGTTCCCCTCGGGTGACTCCTATGGTTGATACGATTAATTCCACTCCGTGACTGCCATCCATATAGCATTATTATCGTTGTACGCAACATCCGTGAATTAAGCTTGTGAGAGTCGACTTAACCTCGTTTGAGTTTCTCGCGAGGGACCGCAGTGGAGAACTGCGCGAGATATTTGGTTCAATAATTTCAACCAATTCCATGACGTGGTGGGGTACCCAAACAAACCTAGTCATCACTAGCAATGGCAAGTCGCTGTGATATTTGGGTATTCCATTATATAAATTATGACGGTCTCTGGGAGAATGTTCTCCATGTGGCTCCGGAACTAGCTTGATACGCTGTAAAGCACACCCATACATGGCTATATACATATGCAGTATAAATTCGCTGAAATATATCGTTTGAAGTATTAGGTGCTTTCGTACTCGAACTCCCGAAGCCAGAAGAGATGCTAATGCTTTTGTCGTTAGAGAAGTCTCCTGACGATTCATGTTTCCCTATCCCTTGTAAAATACTATGAAGGAGCTGAACACTCTAGCGTAAATATGGACACTTTAGCATATGACAAATTTTGCTTCTCTTCTCCCTTTTCAAACGCGAGTGAACTTTATGGTGGACAAAAGTAACCCACCGATTTTATACTATGGCAGAAAAGCTTTCAGTACGTTTTTGATGAAAATGACGCATTTTAAACTGACCGTGTCTCGAACACGACAACCAAGTGGTATCTTGTTTTTGCATCACCCTATCTGTATTTTGTGAATGTAAAAAAAACATTCTCACTAGGATCATCACTTAAGTGTCCGCCTTCTATTTTTTGAAACTCATATGTGTGATAAAGCATCGAAAACTATCAGACTCATATTTTTTTGGTCGGCGGGAAAACGGTTTAAGGGGGGAAACCACCCTTTAATGAAAGGCGTGCCGAGAGGTGATTTTGCAGTTTCACCCACAAGTAGTCAAACAAGCAGAAACAAAAACCAAAATCCTTTTAATCTAAAGCGATGAAAAATTCACTATAAAAGTATTGAAAAAAAATCAAATTAAGGGGTCTTCTCACTTTAGACGCTAAAAAGGCTATTTTCATGAATTATTTTGATAGGCTTATTTATAGATATTGATATAAAAGTTGTTACACTTAATAAATACACTTTCGAAATGCGTTAAATTTATTTATTTATTTATTTAAGTCTCTATTTATAGACGAAACAGGTAGTTAAAAAAATGTCCTAAAAAATTGTAGGTCTGTGCTGTTGATGAAATCTCGGAGATGGATCATCAGAAACCAAAAAATTCTGACGGTTTTAGATTCAGTATGTTAATGGCTGTAGCGCATATCATACGATTTTTGATATATGCAAAAATAACAAAATTGCGGACATTTTTCGAAAAAGCAAAAAAAACGTGTTTTTTCACCGTTTTTGGCAAAAAATAGTAAATATAACATTTTTTAAAATCCTTAATATGCGCTGTAGCTATAGTTGGAAAGAATATGTGGTGAAAATTTCATAAGGATCGGTTCAGTAGTTTCGAAGATTTTATCAACAAGCCGTCGAAAAACGTTGTTTCGAGAAAAACGCGTTGAAAGTTTGTTTGGATTACATAAATACATAAAAACATTTTTTAAATGTATTTCGAAAGTGTATTTATTAAGTGTAACAACTTTTATATCAATATTTATAATATAAACCTATCAAAAAAATTGATGAAAGTAGCCTATTTTAAGCGTCTGTAATGAGAAAACCCCTTAAGGGATGACACGCCTTTTTTAGGGGTGGTTTCCCCCCTTAAAACCGTTTTTGCACCGATAAAAAAGAATACGTGTCTAATAGTTTTCAATGCTTTGTGAAATATATGAGTTTCATCAAAATGGTTGTCGTACACTGAAGTGATGGTCCTTGTTAGTATATTTACTGTGGGAGATGGATTGATTGATTCATCATCAATCTTCATTTTGTTCTTAATCGTCTCAATTATTCGGTATTGTCGAAAAATCATTGACAATTATGTTCTATTATTTTTTCAGGGCTCGTTTATGAACTCCAAGTTCCCGAAAACTCGTCTACCTACGTTGAGCACGAGATCGAACTGTATTAATCAGAGATCTCTCTCACCGGATCCGTTGCCGAGTACGTCGAACACCACCTCCATTACGCGGCTTTCCGGGAGATTTCACCATCCGGTAAGCTACACATTCTCAATAAATCACCATATGATACTATTCGGAAGAGCAGAATAAAAATGTCATTTTAGCTCTAGTTGATTATGAACAATATCGAAAAGCATCGTTGCACATGAAAAAACGAAGATACTTTCGAGGCGTTTGCAATTTATGAAAGAAAGTTGTGATTTTATTTCTTTTAACCTTAATATGCAAAATTCACACACACATTTGTCAGTATTCATTGATCTTCGTGATCTATGCTGTTGAACAAATACACTAAGTCATTATTGAGTAATTTCTAACAAGGAGCATCACTTGAGTGTTCGCCTCCGATTTTTTTTAACCTCATATATGTGATAAAGTTTTGAAAACTACTAGAGACGTATTTTTTTAACATCGGAAAAGCGGTTTTAAGGGGGTTAACCACCCCTTCGAGAAAGGCCTGTCGAGGGGTGATTTTGCAGGGTCACCCACGAGCTGACCACCGATCTGAATGAAACAAAAACCAAAATTCTTTTAACGTAAAGCGATAAAAAATCCACTATAGAAGTATGGAAAGGAAATTAAATGAAGAGGTGACACGCCTTTCTTTGAACGGTGATTTCCCCCTTAAACCCTTCCCGGTCTTCCAGCCGATAACAAAAAAAATACGTGTCTAAAAGTTTTCACTGCGTTATCATGTATGGGTTTTAACAAAATCGAAGGTGTACACTTAAGTGATGTTCGTTGTAAGAATACTGTATGGTTGGCAACAAAGTATTCGCGTATTACGACGAAAAAAATATTTTAAAAACAGTCTTTCAACGAATTATTAATTTTGGTTTGATGAAATTAATCATTGTTTTCAAGACTGCTTTTTTACTTTATTTTTGTTAATAAAACCCAAAGACTTTCTTGCCAACTTAATAAAAGCTTCAAGAATTTCGAAAAGGCACTGCCAAACTTCTTATGACTTCTGCGTCTTGCAGTGTATTTTTCTTTAACTAGGAAATATCTATCGAAAACTCAAAAGCATAACTCAAAAAGTGACAATCCATGTGACAGCACCCATACCAATTGGAAAGTATCAGGCTTCCAAGAAGTGTCTGTGGAGAAATAACCGAATGGATCAGCACTAGATTCCAATAAAAAGAATCTTCCAAACAGATATGGAGAAAAATATGTATTATCTTAAAACTTGTCTCGAAAAATAGTTAGTCTCTACCACGGTGTTGTGCGGGCCGGTGAATCTTCAAGGCACAACCGCACGTAGATAGAAACAGCTAATACTGGATTCAGTAATATGCGAAATGGATAAGTACTAGGAAAGTCTACGTGTAAAAACAGAGAAATGCATATGGAGGATTTTCGTATAGAAACAGCGATTCATTATCTCCGATGCAGTCCGTATTTCAATGGGTGGTGAAACGGGTGAGACATTACGAGGAATTCGATGAAGACAGCGCGAATAGACGCTTGGTCCTAGCATGGTCCGGATCCATTGCCTTCACCGCCTGGGGTTCCGAAATATCCCGTTTCAGTGTTCATTCGCAAATTGCAATTCGAATCTCCATTTCACTCCCTATACCGTCCTCTCTTCCTCTCTCCTCCTGTCTATGTTTGATCCAATTCGTTCTCTATCACTGCAGATCGCTTCCTATTCGTGTATCCCACATTCGTTACTATAGTCAAATATTCATAGAAAGGTCCACGTCCCCCCCCCTCTCTCTCTCTTTGTCTCCTTTCAACCAGGAATATCGGATTATTCGGAAGGTAATGCGATACATCCTGATGGCATACATACCCGGTGTAGTCTAGTGGAAATGTCTTCACCCATTGTCCATTCATTGACATATTTGCATTCATTGACGGGTGGCTAGAGGTGTCATATATAAAATAATCGTCTTTGATACTCTCTACATCACATATGCACTAGTATATCATTGTCCCTTCTAAAGTCGGCGGAATATTTTTTATCAGGTACTGAACGTATCAGCGGTTCGAACTTTTGTATAGGCACTCTTGGACAGCCTGAATTATGGGAAGTCTGGCGCTCTCGTCCGAATTGAGAACTTACGTATGCAAGGGCTGATCTTTTATCGGACACTGTTGGGACACACCTTGTTAGAGATCCCGGTCTAGTATTCTGAAAGATTTTGTCGAATCTTGTCTTACAGGGTTAAACTTTCAGCTGCAATCGTCGTATTTTGAAAATTTGTCTACCTATATAAGAGTCTAGTAAAACGTGGCTGATAGCACGAAAAAATTAACAATTTCTATTGCTATTTCCAAACACTACAGTACAAGTCAAAGTCAACAACATTTATACTGTAAGATGATTCAGGGACAAAATCATATTATTTCAATTCGTAGAAATCAATCTGATTATTCACCCTCGGAATGCGTTTTGCCAAAGTAGAGATCCATTCGATCAGCTGCTTGCAATCGAAAACAGTAGGTTTGCTGTATTTCATCAAAATCCTTCGGCCCGTTTTAGAGATAAAAATTACGAATTTACAAATACAATGTACATAAGAATTTCCCATTGAACCCTAGGAATACACTCATTTTTTTCGCTACTTACATTTGTTATACACACTGGGTCTATAAGACCCGGCCAGCTTGCAAATGATGTAGTTTCCTTGAAATGACGTCTATTCAGATGATTTTTTAAATTAAAGCGCAGACTGTTAGGAAAGCGCCTGTGAAATGAAAATCTGTGTTCGGTTCATGTTTTGTCTGAGAAATCTGTTTGAGCAGATAACATTTTTCGCGAAAGAGGAAAACCGCCAGGTTTGCACTTTTAAAAAAATGCATAACTTCTGAATGGGCAGAGGTGAAATGATGTGAAAAAATTAAAGTGATATAATTTTTTATCATTATCAACAAAACCTCCAGGGGTGAACTAGGTCGATTTTCGGAGTGTCGTTTTTCGACGTATGGTTTATTCTGACGAATCACGACTGTAGAAATCGAATATTTTCGAATGAATTTTTCATACATTGCATGTATGCATGAAATTTCATAGATTGCAAATTTTATTACATAAAACCATAAGCAATTGGATAATCGGATCTGGAGGAAACGGCATCCGAATTGTGATCCTCGGTATCTTCGTCGTCTTCGTCGATATCTTGGTCGGTTATATTTCCGACAGCGTCTTTTTCTATGTCGGTTTCAACATCCAACATTTCTTGCACAGTTCGCGTGTTACTGCGAGTAAGCATGTCGACTGCTAATAATAAAATCAACAACTACACATTTTCGTTACTTATTTATACATCTATTTATTTATTTATTTTACGACTTTGCATGCACTTGGCAGCGAGTATACGTATTCTGTAATACATTTATAGCAAAATCACACTCATCAATAAAAAAAAATGGTCAATATCGGAAGACTATAATAAAGTCGTTTATATTTATTCAATATAACTTTTTTAGAATCGAATTAGTGAAAAAAGACAAGAAGTACTTACCTTCTAATTTCGACCGTTTCGTACATACTCCCGAATAGAAATCCTGCTCTGGCTACAAAAAAGACCTGATCAGGCATCCTGATTTTTTTATGCTTTGATCAGGATTTTTTATTAAGCCCTGATCATTTTTGTGACATTTCCCCTGATTTCGGTCTGATCAGGGTAAAAAATCAAGGCCTGATCAGCGTGAAAAGTGAAGGCCTGACATGCAGTCCGAAAAGAGAAATTCGCTGTTGCTTCGGAAACCACCATCTCATCACATTTTTCATTGCACTGTCAAGAAAAATTTTTTAATTTAAATAGGATCTATTTAAATAAAATGGGTTTTTTACTACGATCCCATTTGTTTCAAATATATTTGCTATAATATCCAATAGAATATTTCGTGAATCCAAAATAAATTGAAATACTTTATTCAGAGTTCTACCACAATGATTTTCTATCATAATCCGTCATTACCTGGCCTTCTGAATGGATTTTTTCAAACAAAATGTTCTATTCAAAAATTCTATTCAAATTAAATTTTTTACAATTAGATAAATTTAGTGGATTCAACTGAATTGTTTTTTGAACAGAGGAAACCGAATCGCAGATTAATTAGGGATAAATAAATAAATATAAAAACACTTAGCCACGTGCCCACTCATCCAGGTTCACTGGACTGTGTGAAACTGGTTTTGGCACCTTTGCAATTTCAAAACTGGTCCGTTCTCTGTGAGGTAGAAAAAGCGGAAGATTGAGTATTTGGTTGATGGGCAGGTTCACTGCCACGACTGCTTTTTCGGCGACCCTACTTTAGGGTCGACCGGGTGGTCTCGGTGAATCCTACCAAGGCTGGCATTTTATGTCTTCTTGGATCAGTATTTTATACATCCTCAATCAGTCTACCTTGCAGTCCTAGGATGTACCGAAGTAATTATTCCCCTCGCAATTGCGAACAATCGTAAGCAAATAAAGTTCATCTTCATCTTTTCCTGCAGCCTGATAAGAAAATTAACATCCTCCAAACAAAACTGTTCAAAAGGAAGTTTTTTAAGGTAAATCATCCAAAGAGAAGAGTTTTAATTGTTTTTCTTTGAAGCCTGTCGAAACAAAGGTCTTCGGCCAGCGTCCGATTGAGCCCGATTCGGATACGTCGAGGACATTGTGAAACGAGAAAATAATAACAATTGGAATTTATTTTCGTACAAGGGATGGTAAAGTCTTCACTCGAATGAAATTCATTGTAGTCGGGTAAAATCGTAATGCAGAGCGAGCGGCGTCAGCAGCCCGTGAAATTGTGGCAACTTTTCCATCGACGGGGAAGACAGGTTTTTGCAGACGTTTCTAATTCAGTGGGAGGTTTGACCATTGCGTAGATTGGACACGCGACAAAGGAGACCGGTTTCGGACAGGTCGACATCGGTCAGATCCGAGCCTTC